>JAJOOR010086362.1:0-58514 GCA_036250505.1 Solanum acaule | reverse complement strand
TATATATAGTGGGACGGGATGGGACTTATTTTTGTCCCCCCAATCCCGGTCCCGGCCAAATCCCCCCAGAACTGTCCCCCGTCCCGTCCCCAATCCCCGTCCCCGTCCCTTTGCCAGCCTTAGGTGAGGCATTCAGACTAACCCAGGTTTCTAAAATCAAGGATGTCGTGAACCATCTCTTTGGCGCAATGTCTGCCGCTGTGAGTACTTTAGTTGTTGTTCCACATGTCCAAATTGATATCCTACATGCAGAAAGAGGTCCAAAATAGGGAGAGTCATCACAGCCTTCCACAGAGCCACCACCACCTCCAGCTCCGGCCTCCCAGGCTCCAAGTACCTTTGTCACTATCCCTATGCTTTTTCTTGAGAAATTGGTTGCAGATCAACGCCAGACCAGGACATTGGTACACCAGATTGTGCTCCAAATGCCTCAGCTAATAGAGACGAAGGTGTTAGCTGTGAAAAAGGAGATCAAAGATAAGATGCAGACGGAGCTATCGGTCTTAAAGGACAGAATGGATGGTTTGGAGAACCTTGTTCAGGATCGATTCCAGGCTGTCGGTTCAGCAAATACTAAAGAGTTCAGAGCCCAGTTGGCCGAGATCCGCACTCAGATTGCTAAGCTGGCTGAAAAGCCAGTACAGGTGCCCAGTCCAGTCATGCTAGAGTCGTTGATGCAAATATTAAATCAGCCACCCTTCACTCAATCAATTGATGATCTTTGGGGAAAACCCCCCATGAGTAAGTCCGGCAAGAGAAAACACAAAGCTGGAGAACTTGATGAGGAGACCCCTACTGACCCAGCCAGAGAGGCAAGAAGGCAAGAAAAGAGAGTTCGTCGAGCATCAAAGAAGGAAGCAAAGGAAAATAAAGCCCTTGATCAGCAACAGTGCGATGCAACCTTAGTTGGAGCTTCTGGTAGTGGAGCACCCGCTTCGACTAGTGAGGACCAAACTGATCAGGTCCCGAGTTTTGATAGTGCACCCACTGATAAGGATGCGAATGCTAATCCGACAACCAGAGCCTAGAGCGCCGTAGGTATGACCCCTCCTTATAGCTTGTGTGTTTTATTTTCTGTATCGACTTTGAGGGCAAAGTCCTTTTTATTTAGGGAGGGGGTGGTGAGCAACCTGCCATAGCTGTTAGAAAACTGGAGATTGTCTCTGTGTATTACTGTTTTGGGTGTTTTGTGTGTTAGTCGTGCAGCAGCTAATCTGTGAAAATTGAGGACCTGAATCTGAGTTTGACTGTTAGTTCTTTAGATGACATCTTAGATACTGATATGTTGAACATAGCTAATCTGACCAATTAATTGGTGAACCAAGAAACTAAAAAAAAATGCAATCATGTGTAGTGTGTGTGTAAGTTTTAATTGAAGTCTAACACTAGGAGCATAAACTAGAACTTGCTTAAGTAGTCTTGCTTGAATTTGAGAATAACCGGATAGGAAAGGATCAGTAGGCCATTTTTGTTGAACCAGTAAAAAACCAAAAATAAAATAACCGAATAAAAAGCTTATCACTTGAACCCAATTTGAGCCTTAAATCAGTCTTTGTTCTTACCCAATATATATCATATTCTTGGTTATTCGAAGGTACGATATCTCAACTCAGGTCAAAAGCCTAAGTTGAGGGTGATTGCAATCCAAACAGAATAGAAAAAGAGGAAAAGAAGGTTCAACCAGTGAGCTAAGTGCTTATCAAAATTGCATATAAAAAAAAATTAATAATAATAATAGCTATTGGGTCGGACTGAAATAAAGAAAAAGAGGGAATCACTCAGAAAAGAGTATGTGAAAACAAAACTTTGAAAAATCAAGGGATTAGTCACTCACGAAACCAAATATCCATTCCCTATCCCCGAGCCTATGTTACAAGCCAATAAATTCCTATAGTGATCCTCTTCCGGGTGTTTGAAAGATAAAGCGTAGAAAGCAAGGGCAAGCCTATGGTAGTTTGTTGTTAGTGTTAGAAGTTCATTGAGAGCGTGAGCATAGTACTCAGCCCCTACCATTATGAGCGAGGGACTTCTTTGGTGTGAGGACATAGTGGTTGCATTTGAAAGTAGATTATGTGAGCTGATAATTCGCAGATATAAGAATGATCGACTGTGAGTAATGAAATGTCATGTATTGATCCTTATATGTTAGATTCAGAGGTTTGGAATACAAATTGTGCTTGAAATAGTTGTTGCATAGTGTCAAAAGTTGTAGATAATTTGAGGGGTATTTGTACTGATGTTTCATCACTTGAGGACAAGTAATGGTTCTAAGTTGAGGGTATTGATGTGCCGCGAAATCTTGTCACATTTGATGCTTGAAAACTTAGAATTAATACTAGAATCAAGTGTATTTATGTGGATATAATGTGTTTGGTAGTGTTTGTACAGGTGAAACAAATGGAAGTGAAAGAAGATGGCAAAGATGAAAAATTAGTGAAATTGCATTTAAAGACGACAGGCGATCTTACGGGCCATGGCCATCACTACGGACCGTGGTGCAGGCCGTGGTAATTAATCAGTGAAGGGGCAAAGAAGTTACAAATTGATCGTGGCTAAAGTTAAGACCAAGGGCACCTATACGAGTCGTGGTCGTCATCACGACCCGTGGAGTTGATCATGAAGTAGATCCAATGTTTAAAGTGATCAGAGTTGGAATCCATTCTAGCCCAAGTGAAGACCACAGTAGGCATCACGGACCGTGGTCCTCATTTGGTCCGTCTTGGTGATCGTGAAGAATTTCCAGGGTCAAGTGTTGAAGATCCAGCTTTGGAGAGTTTCAAAGGAAAGACCACGGAGGGCTTCACGGACTGTGAAACCCTTGACGGGTCGTGGAAGTGGCCGTGGAAGGGCCTGACAGTTCAGTCCTACTTCGAGCATGACTCTTTTTTTAAAACATTTTTTGAATTAATTAGGTCGTTTTGAAAAGGGATGAATTATTTATTATCCGATGTTTTTTACGGAGGAGTAGGATATTACTCTGAGTTTGAGATTTTGGATTCTGATCATTGTTATCAGTTTGAAGTTTGGATTTCCAGTATCAGATTATCAAGTGGTTGTTGATTTACCAATTATTTTCGTAAGTATTTCTTAACATGTTTTCATTCTCCAGTACTGATTCTTTACGTGAAAACATGAGTGGCTAGATACCACGACTGGGGGTGTGGGATCTATGACAACATTTTAGTTGCGATTTCATAAAACCAGTAAAGGCAGTCTGTGTTTACAACATGTAGTTTACAGCTTTCAGTATCATTTTAGTCTATTGAGTGCACGCATTATACAAGCCTGTATCCGATGTTTGTTCGAGTGAAGAATACCAGTTAGGAAAAAGCTGAACTAAATTATCAACTTAGAGTTAAAGTTGTAGTTCGAGAGAAAAGATCTTTAACACCATATCAATGTAAGCAAGGTTCAATGTTGATGACACTTAAAGTTTGAGAGAATAAGAGTAAATATTATCTTATTAGGATGAGAAGGTTAGATAAATCTAACTCGCAAAGGTTCTGTAAACATTGATTTGCCTGACACTCGGGAGAGAATTAGAACTAATGTCATAGTGAACACAAACCTGGTTTATTTTGATTAACTGAATCAACTTTACAACGAGATCGTTTGTTAACTGTGAATCTAAATTTTGACTGTATGTATTGGTAATAAGAACATTTCAACCAAACCTAATTTACTTTTCGTTGTTGTTTGCTTAGGAAATAATAACGGCATTCGAGTAAATGCGACAGTAAAACTCTGTGGGATCGACCTCAACTCTGGTTGAGTTCTGTAAATTGACAACGACCGTTTACACTTCTTATTTGAAGTGTAAGTTTGGACGTATCAGAAGCATATATATTGATAATGTCTAGCTTGTTACACAAATAGTTAACTCGAGCTCCATTTAACGCCTTTATGAATATATCAGCCAATTGCTCTCTTGTCTTCACATAGCTCATGGAAATCAAGTTTTCTTGAATCTTTTCATGAATAAAATGGCAGTCCACCTCAATGTTCTTAGTTCTTTCATGATACATTGAATTTGAGAAGATAAGAAGGGTAACTTGATTATTACACCAAAGTTTTGCTGGCGTAGAATACTTCAACCCAAATTCACTTAAGAGGTGATGTATCCACATAATCTCACATGTGGATTATGCCACAACTCTATACTCAGATTCTGCACTAGATCAAGATACAACATTTTGTTTCTTACTTCTCCATGATACCGAATTTCCACCCACAAAAACACAATAGCCAGTAGTAGACCTTCAATCAATCTTGGATGCAGCCCAATCGGCACCTGCAAAACACTCGATGCGAGTATGTTCATTGTTGCTAATACTATGCCAAGTCCAGGGGTTCCTTTCAAGTAACATAATATTTTTTCTAAAGCTATCCAATGTTTAACACAGGTGTGGACAATATTTGACTAACAAAACATACCGCAAAAGCAATACTCGGACGAGTTATAGTGATATAGTTTAATTTTCTAACTAATCTCATATATCTCTCTGGATAATCGAAGGGATCACCATCATCATTTGTTAGCTGTATATTAGGAACCATTGGAGTACTACAAGGTTTGGTTGTCAATTTTTCAGTTTCCTCAAGAAGGTCTAGGATATACTTCCTTTGAGATAGAAATATTCCCTTCTTTCTCTTACTTACTTCTATTCCCAAGAAGTATTTCAACTATCCAAAATCTTTCATATGAAACATAAAATGCAAGAATGATTTGAGAGAAGATATTCCTGCATAATCACTCCAATGATGAAAATGTCATTAACATATACAACAAGAGGAATACTGCCAATTGTTGATTGTCTATAGAAGACAGAATGGTCAGATTTGCTCTTTGTAAGCCCAAACTTTTGAACTACCTCACTAAATTTCCCAAACCAAGCACGTGGACATTGTTTCATACCATACAAGGATTTCTTCAGGTGATAGACTCTCATGTTCTCCTCTTGAGATACAAAACTGGGTGGTTACTCCATATGCAATTCTTGTTGGATATCACAATGAAGAAATGCATTCTTGATATCTAACTGATGTAGCGACCAATTTTGAGAAGCATCTAACGAAATAAACAAGCGAACGGAAGTGAGTTTGGCCACCAGAGAAAACGTATCGAAATAATCCACCCTATAAGTCTGAGCATATCCTTTAGATACTAGTCTATCTTTAAGCCTAGCCACAGAACCATCAGGGTTTTGCTTTGACTATAAACCCATTTACATCCCACTATCGTCTTCCCTTTTGGTAAGTCCACCAAATTCCAAGTGTGATTTTCATCTAATGCATTTATCTCCTCCAGAATTGCATCATACGACCCAGTGTGACTCAAAACTTCTCGAACTATTTTGGGTACAAAGATAGAATCTAGAGAAGCAACAATGGAATATATAGATTAACATTAATGCTTACCTTTGCGAAGAGCAATGGGAAATTAATTTTTTCTGTTAGAGAGGGATTGACTTGAGGAGGACCTGATGACGAAAGAGTTGGTGTAGGACATGTATCATTGGTCTCTTGTCGTCTGGATATTGTCGATGAACGTAATGGTTTTAAACTTAAGGGACATGGTAGGGGTCAAGCTTAACCCCTTACATATATGGCACAGAACCAAGGTGATGGTTTTTTATAAAATAAAAACTAAAGGGGGTTAATATTTTAGGATAAAAATCTAAATCGAGTCATTTGTAAAAATTTAAGGGTCATTTGTAAAAGTATTCACTGAACATCTTCATTCTCCAACAATGATCCTCGTCTGCAAATTGTGGTGTGTGCCTTTAAATTGCTATTGTTGACTTTGTCCTACCCCTTCCCCTATTAAGCTATAATTATGTTGTAGATTCTGGATAAATTCAGCCGAAGGATCGTTAAGAAGGTGGTAATCTTTGATGAACTTCGGCAAAACTTGAAAGTCGGAGAAATGACAAGAAAAAATTATAATTAGAAGGTGTGATGGAAGTAAATTGAAAATGGAAGAACTTATGTAGATTTTGGAAAAAAAATAATATCAGCATTGCCTTGATAGTGGGCCATGGTTTTTAACCAATCATAGGAAGACACGTGCTCAAAGCATAAAAGGCGAAGGGACATGTGTCACGTCAAGGAATGTCGGAGGACTTTTCATTTCCTTTCGGCCAAGAATTGAAATGTTTTCCATTTTTCAGTCACAATTATTTGAGTACCCAAAAAAGGGACTATCTATATAGGGTAAAACTCAAACTCGATAGATTGGAAAAAGTGACAGGTCAGACGTGAGTAAGAGATCGATGCCACAATGTGATCCCACCTAGCTCCGAAGATGCATCACTAGATTTGAGACACAAATCAGATAAGGTAAGTTTGAAGTTCAACCATTACAAGAAATTTCAAGATTAGTATCAACTGTTACAAAGTAGCAATAATGAGTATTACTAGGTTTTATTAACTATAGTTTTTAAACATTAGCGGCTAAATATAGTTATTTCCTTAATCTTCCCTTTTATCTGCTAACTTTTTAAGCAATTCTAAGAAAATCGATAGTTAATTACTATTTACTGCTAATGTTATTGGTTCATATTAGGTTTAAGTTGGTTTTCACAATACGTGGGAGTACAAAATATTAGCCTAACTCCTATTAGCAAATAAGATACTTCCTCGTTCACGATTGATTTGCTTATTTGCAAAAACAATTAAAGAGCAATTTATCCGATTTTTTTATAAAAAAATCTATAAAAAATCCAAGTAATGTAATGAATTATAATTCACATTTAGTACTTACATCACTCCAATAATTATATGTCACTTCAAATACTCAGTTATCAATAAAATTTAGTAATTAATTATTTTTATCTAATTCAAATATCTAATTAATGATAGATTAGTATAATTAGAGATAAATACAAGATGCTCTACTAACTAATATTAATTTAGTATATGCGTAATAAGTTTGCATGTATATCTATGTTAGAAAATATATTTTTTGTAAAAAAATTTGATCAATAAGTCGAATATGGGCTTCAACTATAATGGAACATTCAAATATGTTTGATATAAAATAAATTTCATTAAACGTAATATTGAGAAGTAGGTAACATAAATGATCAGGTTTTTCAATCCCCGTCATTAATTAAAAGTAGAATGCTACAAATTAAACTAAATAACCCATTAGTATTACTATTTTAATATTTTTTTTATGATTATAACTTTATTCATTAAGAGTTTACACAAAATCAAATATAAAATTTTAAGTCCTGTGGAATCTAATTAACTCTTTCACATAGAGGTATATGATTAGAAAGAAATTTCATGCCTTTTTTCATGTGGCATATGAATCTCAAAATTTGAACTCTAACTTAGGTACATTAGGCACCATGATAACGTAAACATTATATATATATATAATATAAAGCTAGATAAAAAAGAAGTGATGTGGAATCTCTCAATGGCCAAGGATCTTATTTATAAATTATAAAATCAGATTCAAAATTCATACCTTTTCAGTTACATAGATTTAAATCTTAATTAATTTAGTAATGTGTATAACTCCTAACCTTTCATATTCATAACCTTCATATCATTTAATACACAAATTTATTACTTCTTAAAATGACACTTATAAAAACCTATTTTGAGACATGTATGATGATTATTTTATTTTCATTCTTCTTATTCTTCATCTTTTGTTTCTTTGGTTGGTCAATTTTTTGTCTTCTTTGTTCTGTTTTTGCAGGAGAGATATGTATAATGAAGAAAGCTAAATATAATTTTTACATGGTTGGATTTTACGAGGTAAAATATTTGGACATGCATAGTATAATTATCATTTTTTTCTACTGTAATTATATATTTAATTTTTTAATCTTGATTATACGAATTATGAGTTTTTTTTTTTTTGGAAAAAATAAATTGTTTTCTGGTCTTTGTTTCTCTTTGTAGTTTTTGGAGAATATTAATGTTAGACATTACTGCATCGCTTGACATTGACATATTTAATACTTATAATTATCACTTTTTTCTATTGTAATTATATATTTAATATTATTTTTTTGGATTCTTAATGATACAAATCATGAAAAAAAAATTAGAAAATGGTGTGATTTTTTTCTCTTTTGCTTCTCTTTGGAGTTTCTTGATGTTTTTTTTTTCTTATTTTTGTAGTTTCTAAAGAATCTGATTATTTTTACTCTATTCTTCTCTTTGAAGGTTTTGGAGAATTGACTTATGTTATGTTATGTTGAGAACATGATTCTTCTTTCCTCTTCAACTCATAATTAAATATTCTTTAAAAGTGTTTACTTGATTAGTTAACTTTATTTTTATGTTTTTTTTTTTTGGCAAATTTTTCAAAATGTCAATATTTTGGCATTTAATAGGACCCCTTAGCCACAGTTTTAATATTTATTAAAATTTCATTATTTTAGTTTTTGATGTATTTGATTTATGTATTTTTTATTTGTTTGATTTGTAAAATACAATTATTTAATAACAGAAAGGAGCAAATTCGGGGAGAGAATATTTTTATAAAAGGAACATATCACTTAAAATTCTCGTCAGTTACAATTTCAAAAAGTAGACGATAGGGCACCCATCCCCCTTGTTCATAAAATTTCAACAATCGACTTTTAACATTTTTTTTCAGATACAAAACATTCGGCCATTGATTCTTGCAACAGAAACAGATACAAAAAACAAAGTTTTGGATTAAAAATAAAGTATATTTCTCATGTTCAAACATTCAGTAATTGCCATGAACTTTTTGCATGATGCTAAATGATGTTGATTATGTTTTAAAGGCTTAGATCTACAAAGAGATCGGTGCACAAGAGAGGTGACCGTGCCATGGCTACAAAATCAACATGATTAACAAAGCCATAATTATGTTTTCATTATAATTGTATACCAATAACTTTTGTATTTTATGTGCTCACTTTACCATTCAAATTAAAAATGGTATTTTACTTTCATAGTGAAAACTAAAAATTGTATCCCATTAATTAAAATTGTATTGCATGACTAACAAATATATTTTGTTTTATTTGTATTACAAAAATATTACTGATTGTATCCTAATATAATCTAATCATTATGTAACATTCCAAAAATTTCTAAGTTAAGATTCAAGTCATTCTTCATTTATGAATAAGGTTGTACCGAGTGATTCTAAATTTTTTTAGGTGTTGAGGTCACTAGATGTAACACCTCAGATTTCAAAAAGAATTAAAGAGAAATTCGTTCAATCAACTATATCTTTTAGCACATAAAGATTTTGGTGGCTCATTACCTATCAAATCGAAGGTCTCTGAGTCTTCTTTCCAACGCCACCAAGTTTTCTAACTTTCGAGCTCTAAGTAAAAATTTATGACTAATTTACTAACGATGATCTAACGTGGTAGCAACTCCGTGATGGCTCCGTGTTACGGAGTGAATACGGACCTCACTATCCGCTCGAAAAATATTCTGATTTCCAACTCTTTTTATTTATTTCTTTAAGGGTATTTTAGTCCTAAAATCCCTTAGGAGGTCATCTAAATTACCCAAAACGTGTAGAAAAAATAGTTTTGATAATCAAACCCTCTCATTCATTCCTAAATCTCTACGCTAAACAACTTCAAGAAACGCTAAGGCTAGGTTTCACTTCCAAGATTCTCCTTCAAGTTTCTTCAAGAACATTGTTCTTCCAGGTATGTAATATTTCATAGTGTTGAGTTTGTTCATTCTCACGCCAATCATGTGAATTTCATCCATAAATTTGTTCTTAAAGTTTATTGATTGAGATTCTTGATGAAGTTCTTGAGGTTTTAACTTCATTCTTTAATAATGGAGTCTTATTGAGTTCTTGAGGTGAGGGGTCTTGCGAGTGAGTGTTATTATCATGAAATTTATGTGGGTTTTATTGAAATCATTCTAGGTTTATGAAATTTGTGAAATTGGGCAATGGAATTGCATTGGGTATGAATTGAATCGAGTTTAGGAGAGGAAGAAAAGAGCGGGCAAATAATTGTGCCCAGGTCCGCGTCGCGGAGGGGTTAAGATTTTCAGTATCTAGTTGATCACCCCCTCTCCACGTTGTGGAGAGGATTTGGAGCCCTCTGTCTCAAAATTATTTCGCGACCAAAAATAAAATCCTTCTCCATGTCGCGCCAGTGCTTTCCAATTTGTGTCATCACATCTCTTCTCATTACTAACTATCTAAGCTTTCATTAATCATCAAGAGATCCTATATCCTAATCAAAGATCTTAATTTCACATTTCAATTTAAAGTAAAGTTAAGAGGAAAGTCAAGAGGTCATTTTGAGAAGTCTTTTGTAATCAACCATAGTTTTGAGCTAAGTCTTGAGGAAGCAAGTATGAGAGTGAGAAGAGTTGTATTCATGAGTCTTTGTATTGTTATTGAGATCCTCGAGTGGAGTTTTCCATCTCCATAATTCCGCATGAACCCTATGAGTTGAGTATTCTTGAGATGAGTAGTATCTTCGAGTTCTGGGTCCTTGAGTTCTTGAGTTCCTGATCCTTTTTGAAACTAAATTCCTAATTATTGAATTTCTATATTTTATGCATGAAGATACTTGAGTTTAGTCGTTCATGTCCATGATTCTGCATGAACTCTACGAATTGAGTGTTCTTGAGAGGAGTAGTAACGTTGAGTTCTGAGTTCCAAATTCTTGAGTTCTGAGTGTTGAATTCTATGAGCTCATTGAGGTCCTTGAGTGGTTTCGTTCATGTCTATACTTCATCATGAACCCCATATTGAGTTACAAGTTTTGAGACCTTTGTGAAAACTAATTATGAGTTTTAAAACTGAGTTTGAGGAAGTAAAAAATTAGTTTTGAGAAAGAGTTTTCAATTATGAATTGAGTTAAGTACAAGGGAACTAAGTATTTCCAAATGTACCATATTAACATTGAGAAAATAGAAACTTTGATTTCTAAAAAGAGTTTATGAGTTCAAAGATAATTTTGAGCAGTTTACCTATTTTTAGAGGGTAGTTTGAGCAATTATATCAAACCAGAGGAAGAATTATGTTTTTAAACATATGAGCATGAGGTATATATTATTGGGAGTAGTATTGAGCACCGATATGAGGATGAGTTCAAACAACTCACATTCCTCATAAACCATGTATGCCAACATGGGTACATAATCATACATTTTAGATGAATCATATGTGCCTTTGGGTAGAGCCCAATGGATCCACTTAGTTGAGGATGTTCTATAACCCAGCAAGGTATAGGACAGTTTTGGCAGCGTGGGAGAGACAATGTATCATCACGTAGCTCATAGTGATGGTTGTTGGTTAGAGAATCTTACGAATAAGAGTGAAGAGTTTATTATTTTACTTTTATACATTTTGAGTTCTTGTTGCCTATTTACAAAGCTTTATTTATTGCATCAAATTATCATTGGTTTCATATTGAGTTGAGTTGAGTTGAGTATTTAAGTTGGGTTGAGTTGGGACGAGGTGAGTTTGTTTCCCTTTTATCAGTTCAAGCTTATATTTATGTTCAGAGTTCTTCTTACATGCTCATAAATTTAATTTACTGATGCAATTTGGCATGCATCGTTTCATGATGCAGATACAAGTACTCATGATCATCAACAGGCTTTTCGTTGAGATTATTTGACCTTCCAGTCAGCTTTGGTGAACCTTTTAATATTCAGAGGAATTCACATTTATCTTATAGTTAGTAGTTTTGAGATGTCATGGGTCTTGTCCCGATATCCTTCTGTAATAGTAGAGACTTCATAGATAGACATAGTTGAGCAGATTTTTAGTATTTAATTTCTTTTGAGTTATTTTTACAAACTATGAGTTTATCTATTGAGTATTATTCAAACTTTTTAAAGTTGAGCATTTTAGTTTAATGAATTTAATTCAGTTTTAAGCTTATGTATGCTTAAGTTAGTCTTCCACTTGTAGTCAACCAGAATGAGGGTTCGCTTGGTGACCAGAACTGGTTCTTGAGTGCTGGCAACATCCAGGGTGTAGGCTCGGGTCGTGACAAACTTGGTATCAAGAGCACAGAGTTCAAATGTCCTAGGGTGTCTATGAAATCGTGTCAATATGATCTTATTTATGGTTGTGAGGGTCCCACTTCTATAAATGAGAGACTACAGACATTTAAGAAAAGTTTCCCTTCTTTCATACTTTAAATCGTGCAATAGAACTATTTTATAAGAAGCTTATTCAAACTCATGCATTTCTTAAACCCATTCGACTACCCTTCGTACTCAAAGTAGTTGAAAAGAAAAGACAGATCATTAGCGATAAGTTACTCTCAGCAAAAATCTTGAGAAAATCATGAGACTACAGAGAGGCTCGAGAGAAGCCTGTGAGTGAGTCAAGAGTTGAGTTTCGAAAGAATGCACTCCTAGTCATAAGAATTGTGCATTCAAGCTAAAGGTGAGATGTATCTCGGGCTCTTTTCTCTAACCCTTGTTTCAGTTAAGACCGTTATGAGGAAGTGTGTTTTAGAGCTTGGGTATTATTTTCACCCGAAAGGATAGTATGAGTTATGATATTATAAGAAGTAGTATTAAAAGTGCCCAGAGTTAGAAGAATGCATGCAAAGGTTCAGTAATCTAAGAAAGGGAGATAGTGATGAGGTGAATGATGTTGTTGTAGTCATGTACCCAGTAAATCATAAGTGAGGAGTTTCCTTTTATGAGTATACTAAGGAATAATAATTTTTGTATAGAGTTCATGATAGAAGGTAGAGGTACTAGTCAGGATGAGTTAGAGTATACTTTAACCAGAAGAGAGTTTATGTCGATGTGCCATCGTGTTGGTGAAGACCAAGTATAGGTGTTGAATAAAAGAGCAGAGTATTCATAAGGTGATAGATCTAATCTAGGTTTATGACTATAAAACTAGTTAGCCAATGATGTGTAGTGAGTGGGTAAATAGTATTTAAGTTGTGAAAGGAAGTGTGACGGTAAATTGTACATATGAAGACTAAGAGATAAAGATTGACTACTCGTCATGATGACTTAGTGGACAAATGTTTCTTAATTTCATTTAGTAGTTGTAAGTTAGTATAGTATATGAGAAATCTTATTGACAATTGTGTTTAGTAATAAACATTAAGCTTGAATTTGAGATGAACGTTGTGATCAAAAGAATGGCAACATGACGGTGATGAAGTTAGTCTTAAGATATGATCTGGTAGACTTGACATAGAGTAGGTGAGGAATTGATATGTTAGCTAGAATGAATATAAGTGGTACAAGTGAGAGATTCTAACTCTTAGACAAGAGCAATGAGGTGTGGCTAAGTTATAAGAGTAACAAGAACATTAAGAGGTGTACCCGAGAATCTATGTAATCAGATGAGGTCCCAATTAAGTTAATGATCTTCCATGTGTGCTGCAACACCCCGCTATTTGAAAGAGCTAGAATTAGAAAGAACCATTTTTTTGGGAAATAATGAAATTCGGAAATTTGGCAAGTTATGTTAAGTATGAGTTTTGGATCAACTTCAAATGAACATAAATTTTAGCACAGGATGATTCAGATGGGCTAAAGGTTATAAAATGAATGGTCTTTGAATTATCTTAACAACGCGACCAAGTATACTAATTTTCGAGCTCGTATGAGGGAGATATACCCATTTGAAGTAGGGCTTTCCAATTAAGGAAAGTCACCCGGATTTAAGAGGGGTATTTTGATCTTTTTCCTACCCAATTAGTTTAATTCATTTTTAGTAATTTAATTGGGGTCTAAACTGATTTAGTTCAGTTTACACAATTACAAAATTACGCTAGGGCATTGAGAGAGGAGAAAAGAAAAGAAAAGCCAAGGTGTCGTCGTGTTCTTGAGATTTCACTTGCGGATTTCACCAAGGGTTAATCCCTAAGAGGTATGTGAGATCACATAGCATTTGGTTCGTTCACCCATGCGCCAATCATGATTAAATTCAGCGTAGTTACGTTCTTGAAAGAAGAGTAAAATGAGTTCTTGATGGATTTTGTTGAAATTTCATTTAAATCTTGATTGTTGGGTATTGGAGGAGTTCTTGAGATGATTTGATGATATTTAAGGTTGTTTTTTAGTAGATTCTTGTATACTTTGGTTGGGTAATCAAATCTAAGTGTTTGGGGAGGAAACCAATCGAATCTAGACGATTTAGGGTCGAATAACGAACAAGAAAATTTGTGGGTTTTCTGGGCAGGGGACTGGCGCACCGCACCACTCAATGAGCCAGCATAAGGAGTCTGTAGGATGGGCTCTGGGGCACTGCGCCACTCAGTGCTCCCCAACCCAGGTTCTGCAGGATAGGGTCTGGTGCCCGGTGCCACTTAGTACACCAGGGTCCCCAGGTCCTCTACCCTTCCCACTTCTTTCCGTTTGAGTTCCCTTGAATTGTACCTATGTTTCTAGTTGATTTCTACACTCTAAGGTATGGTTAAACAATGAGAGATCATCCATAACATGAGATCATAACCCTTGAATTCATAATTCAAATTCAAGGTAGAGATAAGAGTCAAGCCAAGAGAGTTCTTGGAGTCTTCCAAAAGTATTTTACAATTGTTTTAAAGACTTAAGCATTGAGTTTGAGAAAGATTAGAACCGAGTTCATTTCTTTAAAATGATGTATGGGGACTAAGTACTCCCAAAGAGCAAATGTTTTCACATTTAAGATGAGAGGAAACACCGATTTCAAATGAGTTTTCATGAGTAGTTTTGAGTTCCATCTCTTTTAAGAGATAAGTGTTTTGAGCAATAACCTCAAACCACAGAGAAAGAGTTATGTTTTTATACATATGAGTTGAGTATATTTTGGGAGTAGTATTGAGCACCGATATGGGGACGAGTTCATAATAACTCAAGTCTCCATAAACCATGTAGCCATCATGGGTAGAAAGGGTCATACTTTTTAGATGATTCCTTAATGCTTTTTAGCATAGACTAGTGGATCAACTTAGTTGAGGTGTCCTATATCCCGGCAAGTTATAGGACAGTTCTGGCACTGTGGGCTAGACGATGTATCATCACATAGCTCATAGTGATGGTTGTCGGTTAGAGTATCTCCCAAACATACTTTATTTTTGTATTCTTATATACAAATGAGATATTATTGTATTTTCCAATACTTTGAGATGTTATCTACTATTTTAAACGCTTTAGATAAACTGCATCTTTACTGTTATTTATTTCTGCATTGAGTTGAGTATCCATGAGTTGAGTAAAACTGAGGTAAGTGTTTCTTTCAAATTTCAGTTCAAGCTTATGTCATGTTTAGTTTTCCCATCGCCTGCTCGTACATTCAAAGTACTGATGTCATTTGGCCTGCATCATTTTATGATGCAAATACAGGTAACCAGGATCAGCATCCAGCGCTTCGTTGATCCAGTCGAGCACTTAGAGTCTTTTGGTGAGCCTCCTTGCTTTCTGGAGGATCCCTTTTTTCATGTTTTTAGCATTTTTCAGTTGTTAGGATGATCGAGGGTCTAGTACCAACATCCCTCATGGTTTTAGAGGCTTCATAGATGGACAGTTATAGTTCAATAGTCTTTTCATTTTTCAGTTGTTTATGTTAAGACTTGGGTTGCCACTTTGGCTAGTTGAATGTTTGTTTTAAAAACATTCTAAGTTTATTTTGAGACAGTTGAGTAAAGTTGCATTTGATTTCTCTTATTAATGATTAAAGTCTTCCGCTGAGAGTCTATCTAGGCCAAGGATTCGCTTGGGGCCAATAATGATTCTCGAGTGCCAGTCCCGCCCAGGGTGTAGGTTCGGGGAGTGACAAACTTGGTATCAAAGTACAGATTCAAGAGTTCTAGGGAGTCTATGAAGCTGTGTCTATAGAGTCCTAGTTATCGATGTGAAGCATGCCACATCTATAATTAGGAAGCTGCAACATTTAGGAACTATCTCACTTCTTTCATATTCATTTCGTGCGATAGAGTTAATCTCTATAAAGTTTCCTTCTAACTCGTGCTTGGGTGTATCATTCAGATCATTCCTCCACGAAGAACTGTAATATGTCTTCCCGCTAGGAGGAATGTAGAGAAACACGGGGTACCTAATGCACCTGAAGTGCAACCCTAAGTAGAGGTCACCAATGTTGAGTTCCGGGAAGCTATCCGGATGTTGAGCCAAGCTGTGACCAATCAAGTTGGACAGAGAGAGAATCGATAGGAAGTGGCTGATACTTCTAGGATCCATGAATTTTTAAGGATGAATCCTCCAAGCTTCACTGGTTCAAGCATCACCGAGGATCCGAAAAACTTTGTAGAGGAAATGCAGAAAGTGTTTGAGGTTATGCATATTGTTGATGTTGAGCGGGTGGAACTAGTTGCATACTAACTGAAGGGTGTTGCTAGAATCTGGTTTGACCAATGGGAAAAGAATAGAACTGAAGGTGCACCACTTGTGAGTTGGGCTATGTTTGAGGAGGCCTTTTAGGGACGTTTCTTTCCCTGGGAACTGAGAGAAGCAAAGGTACAAGAATTCCTTACTCTTAAGCAGGAATGGATAAGCGTGCACGAGTACAGCCTTAAGTTCACCCAACTTCCCCGTTATGCCTCGAAAATGGTTGCTGACATGAGGAGCAGGATGAGTCTGTTTGTTGTCGGTTGTCTTATCTGTCAAGTAAAGAGGGTAAGGCAGCTATGCTGACAGGAGATATGGACATAGTAAGGCTGATTATCCATGCTCAACAGGTTGAGCAGTATAAGTTGAGGGATAGAGAGGAGTTTAGAAACAAGAAGGCTAAAACATCAAGGAATAAGTCTGAACAGCAGAAGAGTAATGCCAACCGGTCATCTTTCCAACATAAGCAAAAGGGACCTGCTCCATCATCTGCTAGTGCACCTACACTAAGGAACAGAGGTGAGTTCAATAATCAGAGTTCGTAGAATTTCAGAGCTAGACCTGCACAGTCTCAAGGTAGTGTGGCACAATGAGGTAATTGGGCTCTTACATGTACTAAGTATGGTAGGAACCACCCAGGGAAGTGTTGCAATGGCTCCACTGGTTGTTTCAAGTGTGGCCAGGAGGGTCACTTCATGAAATAGTGTCCTAAGAACAGACAGGGTAGTGGAAATAGGGGCAATAGAGCCCAATCTTCTTTAGTTGCTTTACCAGACATAGCTACACCTAGAGGAGCTACTTCAGGGACCGGCGGAGGAGCAAACCATCTATATGCTATCACTAGTCACCAAGAGCAAGAGAATTCGCCAGATGTTGTCACTGGTATGATCAAAGTCTTTACTTTTGATGTTTATGCTTTGCTAGATCCAGGAGCGAGTCTATATTTTGTGACTCCTTATATTTCCATGAATTTTTATATTCTTCCTGAGCAACTTCTTTAGACCTTCAGTGTTTCTACACATGTTAGTGAGTCGATTCTAGCTGAGAGAGTCTACCGTGATTGTACCATTTCCGTCAATCACAAGAGCACCATGGCTGATTTAGTTGAGTTGGACATGGTATATTTTGATGTCATTCAAGGTATGGACTGCCTTCATGCCTGTTGTACCTCAATCAACTGTAGAACTCGAGTTCTTAAGTTCCAGTTTCTTAATGAGTCAGTCATTGAGTGGAGGAGTAGTTCAGAAGTGCCTAAGGGTTATTTCATTTCGTACTTTAAGGCGAGAAAGTTAGTTTCCAAGGGTTGTGTCTATCACTTAGTCTGATTTAATGACTTTAGTGATGAGACATCTCCTATTCAGTCAGTTCCAGTTGTGAGTGAGTTTCCAGAAGTCTCTTCAGACGATCTTCCCGGAGTCACTCCTGAGAGAGAAATAGACTTCAGTATAGATATTCTTCCTGATACTCATCCTATATCTATTCCGCCATATAGAATGGCTCCAGCAGAGTTGAAAGAGCTAAAAGAGTAGTTGAAAGAGTTAAAAGAGCAGTTGAAAGATCTTCTTGAGAAAGGTTTTATTCAACCAAGTGTCTCACCTTGGGGCACTCCGGTCTTATTTATGAGAAAGAAAGATGGTTCTCTTAGAATGTATATAGATTACCGTCAGTTGAACAAGGTTACTATCAAGAATAAGTATCCTCTTTTGAGAATTGATGATCTTTTTGATCAACTTCAGGGTGCCACTTGATTTTCTAAGATAGACCTCAGATTAGGCTATCATCAGTTGAGAGTAAGAAAAAGTGATATCCCTATGACAGCTTTCAGGACCCGATATGGTCATTATGAGTTCCTAGTTATGTCCTTTGGTTTGACCAATACTCCTGTTGCATTCATGAACCTTATGAACAGAGTATTCAAGCCTTATTTAGATATGTTTGTTATCGTATTCATTGATGACATTCTAATCTATTCAAGTAATGAGGAAGATAATGCTAGTCATCTCAAAATAGTTCTCCAAACTCTCAAAGATAAGGAGTTATATGCTAAATTTTCTACGTGTGAACTTTGGCTTGAGTCAGTGGCGTTCTTAGGCCATATTATTTTCGGTGATAGAATTAGAGTTGATACTCAAAAGATAGAGGTAGTGCAGAACTGGCCTAGACCCACATCTCCAACTGACATTAGGAGTTCTTTGGGATTGGATGGCTATTATAGAAGGTTCGTCGAGGGGTTCTCATCTATTTTATCTCCTTTGACCAAGTTGACTCAAAAAATAGTTAAGTTCCAATGGTCTGAAGCCTGTCAGAAAAGTTTTCAGGAATTGAAAAAGTGGTTTACTACTACCCCAGTATTGACCTTACCAAAAGGTACGCAATGTTTTGTAGTGAATTGTGATGCATCCAGAGTTAGACTGGGTTGTCTGTTCATGCAGAATGGCAAAGTTATAGCTTATGCCTCCAGACAGCTTAAGGTTCACGAGAAGAATTACCCAACCCATGATCTACAGTTTGTCGTTGTAGTGTTTGCTTTGAAAATATGGCATCACTATCTTTATGGTGTTCATGTGGATGTTTTGAACGATCTTAAGAGCCTTCAGTATGTGTTTAGTCAAAAAGAGCTCAATCTCAGACAGAGGAGGTGGTTGGAGATACTCAAGGATTATGACATGAGTATTCTCTATCACCCAGGTAAGGCTAGTGTTGTTGCTGATGCCTTGAGCAAATTGTATATGGGTAGTACTGTCTATTTTGAGGAAGACAAGAAAGAGTTATCTAAAGATGTGCACAGACTTGCGCGAGTGGGAGTTCATTTAATGGATTCCAATGAAGGAGGAATGGTGGTGATGAATGGAGCTGAATCATCACTAGTGTCTGAAGTACAAGAGAAACAAGACCAAGATCCTATTTTTCTTAAATTGAAGGCAAATGTCATAAGCAAAAAGTGATGGCTTTTGAACAAGGGGGAGATGATGTATTGAGGTATCAAGGTAGATTATGTGTGCGGATGAACTTCAAGAGAGTATAATGGAGGAAGCTCATAGCTCCAGATATTCTATCCATCCGGGTTCCATAAAGATGTATCGTGATTTGAGAGAGGTTTATTGGTGGACTAGTATGAAGAAAGGTATTGCAGAGTTTGTTGCTAAGTGCCCGAATTGTCAACAAGTTAAGGTAGAGCACTAGAGGCCTAATGGTATGGCTCAGAATATAGAGATTCCAAAATAGAAGTGGGAGATGATCAATATGGACTTTATTACTGGTTTTTCGCGATCTCACGGGCAGCATGATTCCATTTGGGTGATTGTAGATCGAATTACTAAATCAGCCAACTTTTTGCCGGTAAAGACTACCCATTCAGCAGAAGATTATGCTAAGTTATATATTCAAAAGGTAATCAGACTTCATAGAGTTCCAGTGTCGATTATTTCAGATAGAAGTGCACAATTTACAGCATAATTTTGGAAGTCATTCCAGAAAGGTTTGGGTTCGAAAGTGAATTTGGGTACTGCTTTTCATCCTCAGTTTGATGGTCAAGCAGACCACACCATTCAGACTTTAGAAGATATGTTGAGGGCCTGTGTGATCGATTTCAAGGGCAATTGGGATAATCACCTACCTCTCATTGAGTTTGCTTATAACAATAGTTACCACTCTAGCATCCAAATGGCTCTGTATGAGGCTCTTTATAGGACAAGATGCAGATCTCATATTAGATGGTTTAAGGTTGATGAAGCTGGGTTGATAGGACCAGACTTAATTCATCAAGCTATGGAGAAGGTGATGGTTATTCAAGCGAGATTGAAAACAACACAGAGTCGTCAGAAATCCTATACAGATGTGAGGAGAAGAGACTTAGAGTTTGAAGTAGATGATTGGGTTTATTTGAAAGTTTCACCCATGAAATGTGTTATGAGATTTGGTAAGAAGGGGAAGCTTAGTCCCCAAAATGTTAGTACTTATAGGATATCCAAGAGGATTGGCAATGTAGCTTATGAGTTAGAGTTACCCCAAGAGTTAGCAGCGGTCCATCCGGTATTTCACATTTCTATGTTGAAGAAGTGTATGGGAGATCCTTCACTTATCATACCTACTGAAGATATTGGTATTAAGGATAGCTTATCTTGTGAGGAGATTCCCGTGCAAATTCTATATCGCTTAAAAAGTTGAGAACCAAGGAACTAGCATCAGTCAAAGTTCTTGGGAGAAATCAGTTTGTTGAGGAAGCTACTTGGGAAGCTGAGGAGGATATGAAAGAGAGATACCCACATCTCTTTGAATCCGGAGAAATTCCAAATTAAGGTACTAATCCTTTTCTTGCATTTGTTTTAAGTTGGCATGTTGTATTTATATTTTACTTGTTGGGTGTTTGAGCTGAAAGTTAGATGTTACACCCTTAGCCTACTAAGAGTAATCTTATTCAAGGACAAATGTTCTCAAGGGGGAGATATTGCAACACCCTGCTATTTGAAAGAGCTAGAATTAGAAAAAACCATTTTTTTGGAAATAATGAAAATTTGAAATTTGGCAAGTTATGTTAAGTATGAGTTTTTGGTCAACTTCAAACGACCATAACTTTTAGCACAGGATGAGTTAGGTGGGCTACAGGATATCAAATGAAAGGTATTTTAATTATCTTTCCAATGTCACTGAGTTTGCTAATATTTGAGCTTGTATGAGGGAGATATGCCTGTTTGAAGTTGGGTTGTCCAGTTAAGGAAAGTCACCCGGATTTAAGAGGGGTATTTTGGTCTTTTCCCTACCCAATTACTTTAATTCATTTTTAGTAAATTAATTGGGGTCTAAACTGATTTGGTTCAGTTTACACAATTACAAAATTACGCTAGGGCATTGAGAGAGGAGAAAAGAAGAGAAAAGCCAAGGTTTCGTCACGTTCTTGAGATTTCTCTTGCGGATTTCGCCAAGGGTTAATCCCTAAGAGGTATGTGAGATCACATAGCATTGGGTTCATTCATCCATGCACAAATCATGATTAGATTCAGCGTATTTATGTTCTTGAAAGTAGAGTATATGAGTTCTTGATGGATTTTGTTGAAATTTCGCTTGAATCGTGATTATTGGGTTTTGGAAGAGTTCTTAAGATTATTTGATAAGATTTAACGTTTTTTTGATTATATTCTTGTATACTTTCGTTGGGTAATCACATTTAAGTGTTTGGAGAAGAAACCAATCGAATCTAGACAATTTAGCGTCGAAAAACGAATAAGAAAATTCGTGGGTTTTCTGGGCAGGGGGCTGGCACACCGCACCATCCAGTGTACCAGCATGAGGAGTCTGTAGGATGGGCTCTGGGGGGCCACGGCACTTAGTACGTCCCAACCCAGGTTTTGCAGGATAGGGTTTGGTGCCCTGCGCCACTCAGTACGCCAGGTCCTCTACCCTTTCCCACTTCTTTCCGTTTGAGTTCCCTCAAATTGTACCTATGTTTCTAGTTGATTTCTACACTATAAGGTACATTTAAACATTGAGATATTATCCATAACATGATATCATAACCCTTGAATCCATAATTTATATTCAAGGTAGAGCTAAGAGTCAAGTCAAGAGAGTTCTTGGAGTCTTCCAAAAGTCTTTTACAATTGTTTTAAACTTATTTTAATGACTTAAGAATTGAGTTTGAGAAAGATTAGAGCCGAGTTCATTTTTAAAATGATGTATGGGGACTATGTACTCCCAAAGAGAAAATGTTTTCATATTTAAGATGAGAGGAAACAATGATTTCCAAATGAGTTTTCATGGGTAGTTTTGAGTTCCATCTCTTTTAAGAGATAAGCTTTTTGTTTCTAAAACATTCTAAGTTTATTTTGAGACAGTTGAGTAAAGTTGTATTTTATTTCTCTTATTAATGCTTAAAGTCTTCCGTTGAGAGTCTAGCCAAGCCAAGGGTTTGCTTGGGGCTAGCAATGGTTCTCGAGTGCCAGTCCCACCCAGAGTGTAGGCTCAGGGTGTGACATATGCCTAGATATTTTATTTGATCTGTCAATGTGGAATAGGTTGATGTAAACATTATTATTATTATTTTCCTTAAGAGTTAAATGAACCTGCCTTATAAGCCAAAGAGAAACGGTTAATTGAAGCATCTTAGAAAGAGGTCTTAGAAGGAGTCCTAGTACTTGCTTATGCAGAGTTCAGTAACCATGAGATAAGCCTTCCCCGAGTATTAGAGTAAAGCAAATGTAGACCAGTTTAGAGATGATAAGATGAGAAATCAAGACAAGTGTTGAGGATGGGATAGTGAGGCCTTCAGAAAGAGTTAAGGTGATATATCAATCCATTCATAATCTTGCGTATTCCTCAAGTTCAGTTATTACAACATCTTGTTGATATTCCTAATATCAAAATTATGTCTATGACCTATGCTAATACACTTCATAGAGATTCACATTTATGCTCACTTTCCAGAATGAGGGGAAAAACCTTTAGCCCATTGATCATAATCTTACTCCATAAAGTTATAGATAACTGCCACATGATATGAATCTATTCATATAAGTACTCATGTCTCATAGCACGTTCAATCTTGAAAATTCATGATTTGATCTCAATAGCTAGAAACATAATGTTATGCCATGCATATGCTTACATTAGACATCTCGAATAAATTGTGCTTACGATCTTTCGCCCTAAAGCTCTTTCAGTGATCCTTTTTTAGTTTTGAGGGTGATGTTGATGATTGTAGTTGTGCGATGAGATAAAAGAGGATTGTTATTTCTTATTGTGATAGGGATGGTGTGTTTATTCCACCTAAGGTTATAAATGTGGAGGAAGAAGGAGATGAGGTCTTAAAATGAGTCATAAGTCAGTTCCTGGTAATAGTGAATGAAAGTTAAGTTGGTAAAAGTGACGAGAGAATGAGGAATTATTATAAGGATTGGTTAGTAGGAGTCCATGGAGTGGTTGTAGTACTAGGCTTGAATGTGGTGTTGGTAGCATGTGGTTGAATGAATGATGCATTAGGTGGTTCTTGATTAAGACTCGAGGTTGTGTGAATGTGGTGGTAAGGAGTAATATCCTTGGGATGAGATTTCCGATAGAGGTATAGAACCTGAATCTTGTGATTTAGATTAGAATAATCACCCTATGTTATGTACTTTGTGATTTTGAGTCAGACCTGATTATAGTAAAAGCATGCAGTTAGGCTCTGACATTGGTAAGAGTAGTTAGATACCCTTGTGGGAACTATGAGTTGCAGCCAATGAGGAGTAGTAATAAGGAAGAAGAGCATAGTTGAGAAATTTTTCTTAGTTTGAAAGTTGTTAGTCATATCAGTCAAGTCATATTATTTCCATTCTTACTTCATACCCAGATACCTTTGTTAAAGGTAAAGATAACTTCAGATAGAGCGTGACTATGTTCAAACTCATATCGTTATGTGTAATAGATAGATCCAAGCTCATAGTATAATTAAGTTCCCCCTATGTTAATAGGCAAGTTTAGAAGTCAGAAAGATAGTAAGAGTAATCCCTTTCCATTCTAAGTCCAACCGTCATTCGAGGACGAATGATCCTAAGGGGGAAATATTGTAACATCCCAAAAAATTCTAAATTAAGACTCAAGCCATTCTTCATTTGTGAATAAGGTTGTATCGAGTGATTCTAATTCTTTTAGGTGTTGAAGTCACTAGATGTAACACCTCAGCTTTCAAAAAGAACTAAAGAAAAATTTGTTCAAGTCATCCATCAGTTTTTTTCGAGTTTTGGGTCAAATTCAATCAACCATATCTTTTAGCACATAAATATTTAGGTCGCTCATGACCTATCAAATAGGAGGTCTCTAAGTATTCTTTTCAACACCACCAAGTTTGCTAAATTTGGAGCTCTAAGTAAAAAGTTATGACTGATTTACTAACGATTCTCTAACCTGGCAGCATCTCCGCGTTACAGAGTGAATACAAACCTCACTGTCCGCTAAAAAAATATTCCAACTTCCAATTCATTTTATTTATTTCTTTAAGGATATTTTAGTCCTAAAACACCTTAGGATGTCATCTAAATTATCCAAAACATGTAGAAAAATCAGTTTTGATAATCAAACCCTTTCATTCACTCCTAAATCTCGACACTCAAGAAATTTCAAGAAACGCTAAGACTAGGGTTCATCTTCCAAGATTCTCCTTCAACTTTCTTCAAGAACAATGTTCTTCTAGGTATATAAGCTTTCATAGTGTTGAGTTTTTTCTCTCTCATGTCAATCATGTGAATTTCCTCCATAAATTTGTTCTTAAAGTTTATTGATTGAGATTCTTGATGAAGTTCTTGAGGTTCTAGATTCATTCTTTAATAATGGAGTCTTGTTGAGTTCAAGTGCCTAAATTAAGGATTACATTTAAAGTTCACAGTTGCCTCACTGCTGTCGTGGGATCTTTACATTTTGAATAAAGGATGTTAATAAATTATGTTGTAAATTGTATGATTATGACAAATTTAAGTTGCTAGTTGAAGAGAGATTTATAAGTCTCCTAAATAGCAATGACCCTGAATATGTAGGGAGCACTTCCACCTTAACGGGACTTTATGTGGCATGATTTCGGATTAGCCGTGGCTCCAAAACAGACACTTGAGACCAGGTGGGCCTATTACATGTTCATTTACGTGCTATTCAGAGTCATTGCTACTTAGGAGGCTTGCTATCTCTCTTAAGTTGCATATTACCATTCTTGTAATGATGCACACTATTCAAAATGCTTATTTGGAGCTCAAAGCTACACAAGATCAAAGTATATACCAAAACAGAGAGCATTTTGATTTTCTTTTTGTAGTTATACTTCTTTAATCTGTTGAACTTTCCCCCTTCCAAGAGTTGGTTTCTATTATGGCATTAGGAGATTTTCTAAGTGTGTGGATTCAGAAATTGAACAAATTCTCTCTCAGCGTGGGACTTGTTTGCAACTGGGTTGGCAGAAATGTAGGTTATTGACCAATGACTAACATTTTGATTTGTGCAAAATATATTAGTTCAGTTGCAACTCTTTAGGGGTCATGATTCCAGTACAAAATTTGGAATTAGATCCAATGTTTGCTTGTTGGTATTAAGCTAATACCGATATAAATCTTATACCAAATCCTGGTATTATCTATCTTATATCGAATGTTTGATTATAATCCTTAATGCTACACAAGCTCATGTACACATGACTTAGTATGATGAAGCTTGGGACTTGTATTCTTGTGCTTCATCTTAAAACAATTGCTCTACTTTTATAGTGCAAGTCCATCTAAAAATCTCATTTTACGTATAAAAAAATTAATTGCTCTACTTCAATTTTTTTTCATTCTAGTAGGTTTGGCAACTTCTCCAAACTAAAAATATACCATTTATTATTTAATGGCCACAATGTTCAACCCTTTCCTGATTGTTCCCAACAAAGTATGACATTTAATAAATGAATCATACTCATCCCATAAAATATTGCTTTCATCTTAATTAGACTTAAAATTGAATGTTCTGTGAGTTCGAAATGACCATGGCCGTGGAGAGTTTGATAGTGGATCTAGAGGTGTTTGAAGAGACATTGACCAACTTGTTCTTGTACAATAGTTAACTTTTCACAATTGATGTATCAATTAAACAAACTACTAGTACATCAGTGTATATGTTTTCTCAAACAAAAATGATTAAACTTCAATCATGTATACAATATACCTAAACTTCAACCATATAAAACTTCAAACATTTTATAAAGTTACACTTGATCGAGACCAACTTTGAACACCATAGGTCCAAAGTTGTTTGAAATAGTACATGCAAAACAACAAGTCCTTGCCAATTGTAACATATAACTATGTATGTTTACTTAAACAAGGTATATAGATCATCCATATAATGAACAAACTTGGGCTCTTTCTGTTTGAGCACACGGTGATAATGTATAAATGTACGAGTAGCAATGTATCAAATATTTTTTTATGATGATGTGTTCGGACTAGCTTGCACATTTCATTGTCTACTTTTTATCTCCCATCAACGTAGAGTAACTTTGCAATCAAAGTTTAGGCAGATTGGATCTTGCGAGGTACCAGAGTTACCTGTAATGATCCAGAAATTAACTTCATGAAAACCATTGTCCAAATGTTGAAGGATTAAAAAAATCCTACATGACATTAGAAATAGCGTAGGGTATGAACTCCCACAAAATTTGTTAATAATAGCAAAATGAGCACTAAACTAGGATTCCAGAAATACGAAAGACACAACGTATATACATCATCATTAGAAAATATGATTGCACAACAAGAAAAATCACAAGAACAATAACAACAATATATATCTGGATATATCAGCCTAACAGATAGGCTCCTGTAAATCTAAGCAATATTGCTAAAGTCAGAGAACCAACAACACTACTGTTAGCTTCATTAACTTATATTTTAACATATGTTTTACTGATAACACTAATCCTAAATGATCTGTGCCAAAAAAATGAGACATCCAAAATATGTGAAAAGAAGGCATAAATCAAGGAAGAATGACTTGTCTAATGATAGATTTGAATCAAGGAAAAAGAGCACGCGCTAACCACAAGAAAGAACAGGACACTTGGACAAATTTGAATACCTTGATTGAAGGAGAAAACCGCTTGGGTTGCCTTAAGAGCAAAACACTGAAAATCAGAGAAGAATATTGTGCAACTTCTCTTCTTCTCAGATCAATCTCAGTGACATTCCAAATCAGATATTAATTGAAGATCAGCGAATTGATATCAATCCCATTTTGTCCAAGCAACGGGAAAGAAGCAGCCAAGCAATATAAAAGCAGATCATCATCACAGAAGTATTAAGCATTAGTTACTATAATTATTAGTTATGTTAACTAATATTGTTTTAGAGTATTAATAGAAGACTCCCAGTATTGTTTAAGAGTTCAGGTAGTAGTTAGTTTCCTTAAGTTTAGTTGTAGGTTGCTCTTACCTATCGTATTTAAAGTTTGAGTACTGAATGAATAAGATTATCTTTCAACTACTGTACTCTATCTGATTTTATAAGAAGAAGATTGCGCAATTTCCCTTGACCAAAAGCTCTAGTCACTCTTTTATCACTATATTCAATATAGTTTACTAGTGAAATGAAAAGACACAGAAGGATTAGAAAACTATAAGAGTAGAGGATGTGATAGACAAGTAAATTGGAATCTTTCAGGTCAAGGAGTTCACAACAGGCTATCTGTCTAACAATAAAAGTTCAAGCTCTAAGGAAACCCTTGTAACCCAAGGGGACTGGATTAGGCACCACATCGGTGATCCAAACTAGTATAAAAATCCATGTCAACTGTTCTTTTATCACTTTATGCCTTATATAATATGTTGTTTTATCTAATCATCCAAACTTTAGGGTAGTCGACTTGAAGAAATCAATAGTCGACCAATTATAACTTGACTAACATTCTAAAAGAATTTTGATTCACCTCCCCACCCCACACCATCCTTTTTATGTTTTACATACTAATGTGGTGAGACAGATCATGGATGTGACATTCAATTCTATGCCATAGGGGCGAGGCAGAACTTTTTACGCCAGGAGATGTTATTGCTGCAATTGACCAAAACAACACCCTACAAGAGATCCTTGAGTGATCCATTCCTTTCTCTTTAGGCTAATACATTAAAGTTCCAAACTCTTGATAATGAATCTCTTCAATTCCTTCATCTAGCTAGGACCAATGAGCAGTTGGATAGCATTTAACTGATGCACTGATTGTGCAACAAATATTCCTCTTTCTTACTCTTCCCAAGGCTCTCCAATTTTATTTTCTGGTCATATTGCAGTTTAGTTACAACAAGTGTTTTTGGTATTTCTGGACATTAGGAAGCACTGAAATAGACAAAACCTACAATGCACATATGTATATATTTGTATCATGAAAGAGACAATACTTAAAGCAAAATAACCACATTTGCACATACTGAAATATCTTGCTCAAATACAGATATTCAAGTCAAAGTGACAGGTCAACACAAACAAGATGATGACAAGGCAAAGAAGTTACCAGTGCTATCCACACAGATTTCCTTTTTGAATGCATCTTGAATGCAGACTCCTTTCCTAAGCTGATATGATTATCAAATTGGTCATTCTGGTAACTGTAAACCTCAAAACTGGAAAAAAGATAACATCATAGGAAACAAAGTACCTTTGGATTGATTGATTCAATACGATGCAACAACTCTTTTGCACTATTTTTTTGTGAACCACGAAAAATACAAATGCCAACATTCAAAATCTTTTCAATGTCAGCATAAGAAGCAACGAATGTGCAAAAGTTTAAAAGCTTCAAAGCATGTGGAACCAAATCCGTCCTTGAATCACAATATCGACAGAGATACTCTGCATCCAAATTGATGCTTCCTCCGACTGTCCCAGCCATGTAAACTCATAGAGCACACTCTAGATGGGAAACATGTCCACATATGTGGCCAACAACTATTGTTGTTTCACATCGAATGTAACTGTACACATCATAGTCCAAACTGATAAGCTTACTGCAAAGTATACAACAACAGTTCCCGCAAAAACCAAGCTCACTGCAACAGAGATCACAAAATCTGGTCTCCATAAAAGGATTTTGTGTTTTTAAACTGCTACAGATTCAGTTACCAGCCTTTTAATTAATGGCTCCGAAAGGAGAATCAGACAGTAAAGGCTGCATTTTTGTCCCTGCAGATGTAGTCCTCTCTTTCATATCTGAGTCAAAATCAATATCGAAATAAAGAAAAAAAATTGCCATCAGATTAGTAAACGACCAGTAGTGACGGAGCCAAGACTTCAAGTATGGGGATTCAAAAAAAAAGTTTTTATGCCAATCAGATTCAACAACTTACATATAAGCAAAAAAAAAATCATTTTCCCTATCTATATGGTGTAATTTTTCAATTAAGCTTCGTCACTAATTATGTGCACAGGCAGTATAATCATGGACAAAATTCACTTCGAAAATAAAATGATCCACCAAAAGGGAATAAAAAAATAAAAATTTGTGTGGACTAACTAGATATTTGTAATGAGCAGGAAACCAAGATCAAATCACCATTTTCCTAAAAATCCAAATTCTTGAGAAAACTCACAAAGTTTGACTTCAAATTAGGAATTAAATAGCCTCTACTAATGGGGAAATAAAATCTTGAAGTAAACGGTGGGTAATAAAGATGGGGAGTTAAAAATCGTTACCTAATTGAAGAATCTCGAAAAGCCCCTTTAACATTGCCTCTACCGAGCTTCCAAAGTTCAAAAATGGTGAAATGAGGATGAATCCCGATTTTGGAAACAAAAATCTATCCAGGTCACTTTTACCCTTCGCGATTGCGATCCCATACCTCGCAATTGCGATGCGTAATGCTGGTCAACTCATTAATTGACCATGCAATCGCGACACAGGGCCACGTGATCACGATGCTCAAGATGTTATTTGATTGCAACATCCTCTATGCGATCGTGAAGCACAAGACCACATACCAATGCGACCGCGACCAAGAGCCTCATGACCGCAAAGAATACTTAACATACATCAGATACAACACATGAGCAAACACCAAGACTCAACTAAATCACATAATGAACCCTCAGGATTCATTTAGAATTTCGCATACACAAACCAGATATGCTACCCAACTAAACACAATGTTCCAGACTCAAAGAAGGTCGGGACACGGATACAAAGTCTCCTTAACCCAATATCCGTTGAAGTCGCAATAAACTAACTTTTACTCAAAAATACTAAGTTTCCCTCGGAACCTCTAAAAATTCAACCAAGACCTCACGTAAGACTAAAAGCATCCACCGAATCTAATGGTGTCATCGGAATTCCAATACGAGCGTTTAAACTCTGAATGTTGACCAAAGTCAACTCTTGGCCTAATTATACTTAAACTTCCACCTCAAGGGCTCAAATCCACGAAAAGGTTTCCATAACTGAAAACAACTAAACTTCTAGACCAAATTCCACATTCCGGAGCTAATGGAACAGACTAAAGTTCCTTTCGAGACTCGTAGCTCCAATTGTTGCAAAAAACTACTTTTAACAGCTTGAGGTCTCCAAAACTCTAAAAGTTCCAAAAGGCTCAACTTTCCAATCCAATTTTAAAACCAACTTCATAAACTGAAAATCATGACTTGGGAAAACTATCGAGAGAGGGAAAATGATCATTTTTCCAAAAAATTTTAAAAATGACCTTCAGGGTCATTACACGAGGTTGTGATAGTTCAGACACGTACAGAGAAGATGCACAGATGTTTTAGTGCAGAAGTGTGAGAGGTTGGATATGAATGGTTTCAAGAGAGGTAGGGATAGGCCAATGAAACATTAGGGAGATGTGGTTATACATGATATGTCGCAACTTAATCTTATCGAGTACATGACCTTAGATAGGGGTTATGGAGGTCACAAATTAGGGTAGAAGGTAAGTTAGATAGTTAAGGCTTTCCTCACTTATTTCTCTGTATTATTAGTCATAGTATTATCCTTGTAGTTTCTTGTCTTTGAGTTTGGTAACTTTTTTTTGGAATTGGTAACAATGTATACTTCAACATTAAGGATATGTTGTGTTGGGTACCTTTACAAAATCATAAAAGAACAAAAACTTTAGTACTTACAAGGATCCTAAGAACTATAAAAGTTTATCTGAATCCTCTAATCCTATGTCTTTACACCAAAAATATAGATGTTAATTATGTCTTGAATTATTCTCTTGTTTATTTTAGGAAACTATAATTCCTATTGGTTTAGAAGACCCTTTGTCCTTATAGATTTGGAAAAGGAAAATATTATTTTTATAGGATTAGAAAAACCTTATCCTTATAGGTGTGGCGTTACTTGAGATCTATATATAGGGGATATAGTTGGGGATCCTATGACATGATATATGATACACAATGTAGTCCTAAGAGATTCTTAAGTATTGTAAGCTTTTTTTTTTCTTTCATAGTGAAAACCTCTCTCTACTTTTGTTGGGAGGAGTAGGCCTAGCCGAACCTCATTAATTCCTTGTGTTATTCTTCTTCTCTATTTTTTCTTTTTTGTGATTGTGTATTAGTAGTTAATCCATGATATTTCTGCAACAATTGGTAATTGAGCTTGGTTAGGGTTTCTAGACACAATCAAGGGTTAAGATGTCTCCATCATCTTCAATAAAGTATGAAATAGAGAGATTTGATGGGGGCGGGGGGGGGGGGTCTAATTTAAGTCTATTGGAGATTATAATGAGATTGCCTTTGGTTTTATAAGGATTGTGAAAGGCAATCAAGGAGGATTTTCCAAAAGTGTTAAAAGAAATAGAACAAGCAGACCTGAAGGAAAGGGATTTGAGTGCGATATTCATGAGCGTTACAAATAGTGTTCTTCAGGAAATTGCTATAAAGAAATCTGCAGCAACGAAATGGAAGAAGTTAGAAGATCTAAACTCTAAAAAATCGCTGACAAACCACCTCTACTTGAAAAAAAGGTTATACAATCTTCGTATGAATGAAGGTACACCGGTCAAAACTCACCTTGACGAGTTTAATTCAATTATAATGGACTTGAAGAATGTAGATATCAAAATTGAAACTAAGGCTCAGACCTTAATCATGTTATGTTCTTTACCACCGTCTTATGATACTTTTGCTGATATATTGCAATATGAGAAAGACAATATCTCACTTGATGATGTTAGTAATGCACTAAAATATAAGGAGTTGAAGAAGAACTTTCCAGATAGCAAAACTGAGGGTGAAGGTCTTGTGAATAGGGGAAGAACACAACATACAGATTTTAATAGAAAAAGGTTTAACGCCAGATCGAAGTCTAGAGCAAGGAAGCAGAACTGCTATGAGTGCGAGGATCAGGGTCATTACAATAGAGATTTTCCTAGACTAAACGAGAAAAAGGGGAAGCAAAAGTTGATTACTCAGCAAATATTTGATTATTCAATAAATATTGTTGACAATGGTAATAATTTTGATGACAATGATTTTGTAGGGGAACTTTTTACTGTGAGTTCTGATCATAGGCAAAATTCTTGGGTTCTTAATTCTGGTGCAACTTTTCACATGTGCCCATACAAGAATTAGTTTGCAACTTGCAAACAGACGAGTGGGACTGTCTACCTAGGTTATGATAATTCATTAGAGGAATTGGGGATTGATAACATCAACTTGAGAATGTTCGATGGCATTATTAGAAATATTGAGTTTTGGCATTTTCCTTGAATGAAGAGGAATTTGATTTCTCTTTCGACTTTGGATGATCAAGGGTATAAGTTTCACTAATAGAATGGAACACTTAAAGTATGTAAAGGCTCCATGGTACTCATGAAGGGTAAGTTTCATTTTGGACTGCGTTATCAACAAGCCTGTGAAGTTGAAGGGAAAGCAATTGTAGCTTCTGGGAAGAGTGATAAGGGATTGTCTTTGTTGAACAAGCAGAATTTATTGGTTGGTTACATAAATCAAGCTTTAAATTTTTGTGAGCATTATGGGTTTGGTAAGCAAACAAGGGTGAAGTTCAGCAAGAAGGCTTTACACAAGACAAAATACAAGTTAGATTATATACATTCGGACTTGTGGGGTCCAAACATATATTCCCTCCAAAAGTGGTACAAGGTACTTTATGACTTTGATTGACAATTACTCAAGAATGGTATGGATGTATCTCTTGAAAACAAAAAATGAGGCGTTTTCAACATTTGTTAAATGGAAGACGATGGTTGAGAGGCAAATCGAAAGAAAAGTTAAACGTCTTCGAACTAACAATAGGTTGGAATTTTGTAGCTTCTGCAGTAGAGAAGGCATAGTGAGACACCGCTCTTGTGTTGGAAAACCACAACAAAATGGTGTTGCAGAACATATGGACAAAACTATTTGTGATATAGCATGAAGTATCTATGCTTTCATACTCATGTGTTATCAAGTATTTTTGGGCTGAAGTCATCAATATAACTTGTTGTTTGGTCAATAGATCTCCATCTAAAATTATTGTGTTTAAAACTCACTTCCAAGTTTGGTCCGGTTGGCTTGCTAATTATTCAAATTTAAGAATATTTGGGTGTCCTACTTATGCTCATGTAAGGGATGAAAACTTGAGCCGAGTTCAAAGAAGTGCATATTTCTAGGGTATGCAACTGGAGTGAAACGCTACAGATTGTAATGCATAGAAGAAAAGACTCAGGGGTTTATTATTAGAAGGGATGTGAAATTCAATGAATATGCCTCAACAAACAGTTAGAAGGAAAAGGCAATAACAGAAACAAATCACGGTGTTAGTGATCGCATAGAGCTGGAAGTTGAAACTATACTAGCTCAGCCCAATAGTTCAAAGGTGGAGGAGGTGCAAGACATTAATCAAGATGATAATTATGATGCACCTATACAACAACAATCATATAGCATTGCAAAAGGTAGGAAAAAGATAGTGATCAACCAATGAAAAAGATTTGCAAACGTGGTTACTGAAAACCTTTTTAGATATGCAAATTTTATAAAATTTGCTTTATCAATTGCAGAGACCATTGACGTGCATGGGCCTAATGTCTATAAAGAAGCTATTTCTAGTTCAAAAGTAGATCGATGGGTTGGTGCTATGGGTGAAAAGATTGAGTCTCTTCAAAAGAATCAAGCATGGAAGCTTGGTTCATTGCCAAAGGGACAAAAGGTAGTCAAAAATCATATTATCTGAGATGTTGTATCTAAAGGGGTTGTTGATGTAAATAAAGGTCTAGACATAATAATACAAGAGATATGATGACCAAGACAATCCGGACCAATAATTTTAGGCATTGCCTAGACTTGATTGGTGTGAGTTGTACTCAGTAAGCCCTTTGGAGGACTGGGAGCAAGGCAGATATGTGTTAGTTTAATTGATGAAAGAAATTCAAGCCAAAGGAAAGATTTGTTAATTATGTCTTGAATTATTCTCTTGTTTATTTTAGGAAACTATAATTCATATTAGTTTAATTAGGAGACCTTTTGTCCTAATAGATTTGGAAAAGGAAAATATTGTTCTTATAGGATTGGGAAAACCTTTTCCTTATAGATTTGGGGCCAGTTGGGATCTATATATAAGGGATATAGTTGGGGATTCTAAGTCATGGTACATGATACACAATGTAGTCCAAAGGGTTTAAAAGTATTGTAAGCTTCTTCTTTTCTTTCATAGTGGAAAACTCTCTCTGCTTTTGTTCGGAGTAGACCTAACCGAACTTCATTAAATCCTTGTGTTATTCTTCTTCTCTATTTTTTATTTGTTTGTGATTGTGTGCTCGTTAATCCACGATATTTCGGCATCAATAGAGATACAATGTAATTCCATTTAACCTTGTGAGTGAAATTGGATATATCTTCAAAATTCCTGCTATTTCTCTCCTTCCACCTTTGAGTTTGGCTATTATTCATTTATTTTTGTAGTTCAATTATTGTTTTACCTTATTTTTTACTTTTGTTCAGGTTGATTTGTAAGATTGTCTATAGAATTTTGCTATAACTTTTTCATTTTATGTTATTTCTTTCTCTATACTAATTTTGACTGTTTTTTTCTCTTCAGCTAAGGGTTTATCATAAATAGTCTCACTACCTAGGTAGGAGTAAGGTAAACGTACACTTTACCCTCTTCAAATCCCATTTTGTTGGATTACATTGGGTATTTTTCCGTTGTGGATAATTAAACATTATAAAACAGGTAATTACATTCTCCAAAATACAACAACCATTCCAAATATTTTCAGTATGAACAACACATTTGTGTTTACACTTTTATATATTTTGATTCCTATAATACACAATTCAACCAAAAATGGATGACCATTTTTTTTAATCAATTCCGCTAGGCAATGTGTGCCTAGGGCTAGTTTTATTAATAAAGAGAAAAAGGATCTCAAAGAGAAAAGTACAAGCAAGGGGGGCTAGGCCTTACCTTACTAATCTTAATGAGGTAACGAACCTCTACTAATTAACAAGCATGAAGAAAATAAGAGCTAGAGAAAACTAGATATTCTATGATCATCATAGATTTTATAATACACTCTGTGATGATACTACAAATGAGGATTCTTAAGTAATGCAAAAATAATAAATCTAAGAATAAAACTGAGTTATTAACACAAACTTCATTTTATATATGTAAAAATTAAAAGAGATGGATTGCCCGTGTAAAGTAACCTGAAGTATTTCCCTCTTGTCTTCTTCGTCAAATATGTCCAACAAAACTTGATAGTTCATCACTTCTTTTTGGCTTTACAGGATCGTGTTGTTGTTGAAACTGTCATATGATTTTGCTTTGCTAGTCGCATTGGTAGGTGCCTTGGAATAAATTCCTCAGTCACCTTACCATCGCAACTATGTTTCCTTTCATGTGTCTTCTTTTTGTTTTTGTTGCTTCCACTTCTTTGTTGCCTAGGTGAGAGATCTCCATCTTTGGCTACCTTATCAAATAATATGTCTAGCATATCATCCTCATCAAACTTTTCACTGCCCAAGTCACTATCATAAGTTGTAGTTGGACTAAGTCTTGAAACTCCAGCTTTTGGCTCATGTCTTTTTTCCAATACTTTGGTAGTGATGGTCAAGATGTTTTTGGGGTTATCAAGTGTCACTGCCATAGATGGATTTGCCTTACTTGAAGGCACAAATATGGGGTGCTTGAGGACTTAACTTACTCCTTGCAGGTGTAGAAATATGTTCTTCTTCTTCAACTAAATTTGTCCATCTAGAATCACTTGTTTCCTTCCCCAAACTCTTGTCATTCCTTTTGGAGATTGATTGTTGTTCAAATATTTGCTCTCCAAGCGACTCCAACAATGGAGAATTAGGAACATCATGATTCAAGGTGTTGATTGTTTCCATAGGTGGTTTGACCATTGAGTTTTCTTTATTCAACATTGCGGCATTGACTTCTTGATTATTCTAGTAGTTTCTGGATTAGAAACTTGAAGAATTGGAGTGGACAATGCATGGAGCTCTTGATCATAATTGATCCTTAAGGCATCAAATGTGTTAGAGCACACAACCTTCCTTGATACTTTATCTTCACAATTTATCGTTTGCTCCTTGCGTGCTGGGTTTGTGCAATCTAGTTGTTGTAGTTTGGTGTTACCCGGAGAAAATGTTTTGCTTGGTTCTTCAGTCTAGCCTCCCTTATCATTGTCCTTCAAAGTGAAGTCATGATCACATGTACCACCAAATTCAAAAATTTGATCCAAATTCTCTTCACACTGCTGCACTTTATTAGCCGAATCTTCAATCGTGGCCAAACTAAGATCTTTCCCAGATAAAACACCAGCAGTAGGTAGTTTAGGATTAGATACTAGATCAGACTCCACAAATTAATCACAGGAACCACCGAAACACTAGTAACACCTTCCTTTGCACCCAAAACCAAAGTCTGCGAGACCGTAGCTAAGGTGCAATTTAGTGTAACTATAGTATTAAGAGTATCATCTCGAACAGAAGTATCTACAACTCGATCTCCATTATTTTTAGGGAAAAGGGTAAAAAATACCCCTCTACTTTGGTTTATAGGTTGACTTTACCCTTGCCGTTGAAATGAAGTTAATTTTACCCCTCCTGTTACTAATTTCACCATATTTACCCCTCATTTGATGGAAAGCCCAAAATTGACCCAAATTACCCGAATTTAAAAAAAAAACCATTTTCTATTTTTAACCCAATGCCCCGACCCCTCTAGAGGATAACCCAATTAACACATTCCCCTTTTACCCATTCTCTCAAATTTTCCATATAACCCATTCCCCTTTACCCATTTTAACCTGATCCGACCCATCATATAACCCACCTATATTCAGCTTCATCTTTTTGGATATACACATAAAAACAAAAAACAATGGAGGAAAATACATTTTAAAGACATGAATAACATTTCCATAACCTAAGGAGATTAAGCCTATACAAGTAGGCCTAAAACCTCAACCTCCCCAACCTTTCTACTTCTCCCAGACGGTTAAACCCATCCCTGTCGTAATTACTGTTCCGACACCATTACAAAGCCCAAGCAATTCAGTTAGAAGCTCTTATACCGTAAGCAAGAGGTGCTTCAATTGATTTATCTCTCAGTCTTTGTATCACCGTTTCATAACCATATCCACATATCAAACACTTTATGTACATTCATAAATTCCACAGTCCAAGATTCAAAAAATTTCTAAAACCCATTTCTACAGCTTCACTAAACCGTTAATCAATTCAAATTTCACAACATCAACTCACAAATCAAAGTCGGCTTCATCAGGGAGAGTATTAGTGATTGTTAATGAGATTCCACGTCTAACGTTGCTGGAAGTATCCGATCTTGGGGGAGGTTGTAAGGAAGAGAGTGGGGTATGAAGATATGCTTGTAATGGCAATGATCATCCCCGGGATGGGAGTTTCGAAAAAGACGGAAAACAAGGCGAAGAAGACTCTATTTGTGTTTGATTTGAAGCTTCAAGGGGAATTTGATGTCGATGAAGATGAACAGTAGGAAATATGAAGATGGTGAATAAATTAGGTTAAAATGAAAATGAATATATGGAAAATTTGAGAGAATGGGTTAACTGGGTTATCCTCTAGAGAGGTCGGGGCATTGGGTTAAAAATAGGAAATGTTTTTTTTTTAAAAAGAGAATTGGGTAATTTAGGTCAATTTTGGGCTTTCCATCAAATGAGGGATAAATATGGTGAAATTAGTAACGGGAGGGGTAAAATTAACTTCATTTTAACGGCAAGGGTAAAGTCAAACTATAAACCAAAGTTGAGGGGTATTTTTGACCCTTTTCCCTTATTTTTAATGGCTTCCACCATTGCTATTTCATTACTATTTGCATCTGCAACTCGAGAATTATCATCAATACTTCGATCTATGTTTCCTAGTCCCCTCTTCTCATTCAAAATTTGTCGCAAATCACCTTGAAATTTCTCACCATTGAATTGTTCATCTCCAACCACTCCATTATCCTCATAATTGTTATCTTGATTCTTTTTCAAAATCAATCCACAACCATTTTCATCGTGACCTTGATGCTTACAATGGTTACAATATAAAGGTAAATTATCATAAAAAAATTCCTAAAAGCCTCTTGAATCTTACTGGTCTGCTCATCCAAATACTGGAGATGCATCCTCTTAGGCAGCGTGTCCATAAGATCGAGTATAACCTTCACCCTAGCAGTGCTAGGCCTTGTCTTGCCTTGTGTTGCCTTGTCGATAGTTATTGGCCTTCCAACCACTGATGCCATTGACAACAAGGATCTCTTGGCAAATAAATCTGGTGATAATCGAGGCAACGAAATCCACACCACGGTCATTGAAGTTTCTTCTCTTGAATTGAAATCTATTGTCCAAGGAAATAACCTATAAAGATGTTGCTCTCCATGAAAAGGCAAAAAGCTTACCGATTTTGATAGAACAACCACATAATCTTCATATTGGTCTATCCTTAGCAGAATATGTGTACGAACAAGTAAACCAACTAAATAGTTTCCTTTGATGCCCAAGTGTTTAGGTAAAACTGTTCGCAAATCCTTCACTTCTAGTGTATCAGATGAGAACTTAATAATTACAGCTTGATGTAATCCTTCTTCCTGTGCGAAAGCCTATCGTTCTCCCTTTGTGAATTGAATCGTAGGCTCTCCATGTACATATTGAATCTGTTTCAACTGGATTTTTGTCAAATTTTGGGCAGCTTGATTTGTGGTTAATAGAGTAGCAAAGGATGTTTGTTGATTAGGATTAGGGTTTGTCTCTTCCACAACCAAAGGTTGGGGAGAGATGTGCGCAAACATGGCTGTTGCTAGGGTTTAGGGTCCATTGCTCGTCAATGACTTCCCTAATAATTTCTAAAGTAAAATGAGCAACCTCAAAGCTTAACTAAAATATATCTATACTACTTGTAGGTAGTGTTGTTAGATAATGAGATACATCCATTGTTCTCTTGAATAATTAATGGAAATAATGGATATTCAAAATACTTTTCAATGAGTATTAGAAATATTAAATACTCTTATTAAGTATGAGAACATAACAAAGCTTACTCCTACTAGCATTATACAAATTTTCACATTTTGTTTGGTAAATTGCAAGTAGTTGTAACTGGTATAATAACTTTCACATTTGACAGAAAACGAAACAAATAAAGTACTCTGTAAATATTAGAGATGGAACAAAGTCCATGGACAAGGATACATATGTAAAGGCCAAGGGGTGAGACAGGTGATTTAGAATCAGTCCTTACACACAATTGTTGTTCCAAGTGCATTAAATTTATTTGGAAGTTTAGTATACACAGTGAACCATGTCGTAAGTGTTGTTTCTTTTAATTAATGCAAACAACTGAATAAATCTCTACATGTTATATATAGAAGAGCTTTGTCGAAGCTAACCTTTTGAGCTTGGTGACTGCTTGAAAGGAATCATCCAACTGAATGAGGCAAAGAATTGGTCGATATCCATACCAGGATACTCAAATTGGAGATACTTCTTAACTGAAGTCTTACTTCGAAAAATATTTTTCTTTCCATCTTTCGGTGCCTAAAAATGCTCCGAAACATACAAGTATCTATCTTTGAAGGTGCCTAAATTTGTAGCTCTTTTCCCTGTCCTCCAGCCCCACTTATCTCCAACATTTGGCCAATCCACAGGAGCATATAGTAAACCTTCACCAGAGTCATACTCAGAAACTGGATAAAGTTGAAGCCCAGTTTCATTGATTCTATATGCACTCCCATTATATACAACAAGTGCAACACTCTCCCCACCCTCCTCCTTGGCTGAAATTTAGCTGGAAATCTCTAACTCTGTTGATACAAATGAAAGTCTGAAACCATAGAAAAATAAAAAAGAAATGTCAGAAGTCCACATCAGAAAGCAAACCGTTTTTGGCTATAAAAATCATACTTCAGATGACGATAAATGTAAGAACTGCAAGTATTGGCAACCTAGCCAGTAGAATGCTTGTGTATAATGCAGCATGCTTGACATAAACATTTGAATTTATACAACACTTTATCGGTTTCCCCCATTAATAATATGTTTTGAATTTACTTCACCCCTAATTTAGAAGAAAACAATCAGCTCAACTATATATTTAATTAAACTTACTATTTATAGGAGACAGTTCTATTTAGAATAGGTAGTTAGAGTTAGCACTGTTATTTAGTGGCAGAACTAGTTACTGACAATGTAGTTAATTGGATCCCCTTCACTGAAAAATTATACTGTAAAATTATGACAAACCTAATCTTTCTAGTTATGTGTAAATTGTTGAATCCCCTTGGCATAAGGGAAGATACTAGTGTAGTGGACAATAGGGTTCAAAATGTGTCTTAGATCATATATTCAAATCTTAGGTGTACATTATAGTATTTATCTCAAAATTTATTTTCTGAATCTCTCTATCAGCCAATAGTATAATTGCATATGCCAACTCCAGATTAGCTGATTATAAATAGCAACTAGCACTTGATACATTCCGGTTACATGCTACATTTTATTCTACAAAGAAAATGAACAGTTGGGCCTAACTCAACCCAAAAGTTATCGATTGTCCAATACCATATATTTATAGAAATAAATTTTGGAACTCTAAAACCACTCAACCACAACCCAAAAACTAGCAATTAAGGTTGGAAAGCCTCGATGGCTAGCTTTCACTCTACCACAAGTAGGTAGCTTTCTCCCAAGTAGTCCTTTCCGAGTTAGGTGGTCAGCGACTCCATGGAACGATGGGTGATGGATGATTCTAATACCATTAATACAATCGAGGAGAACATGAAATTAACATGGATTAAAAAATACAATAAAAGGCTTCTAACAAATGAGTATATTTACCTACTTCAAGAAAAAAAACATTATTTTTTAAGTATAAATCATTATCATATATATTAAGGACAAGTATATCAATTAACAGAAAGCTCTAATTGAATTTGAGAACATAACTGAGAGATTAAGGACTTGACTAAACTCGTTCTCCTGCTAATCCTAGACAAACACAAAAAATTTAAAATTCAAAAGCAAGGAAAGAGGAAAAATCAAAACCCTAAAACCTTGTAAAATGCAAAGGTTGTAATAAAGTTTTTTTTTTAGTATTCAAAAACTTAATACTCCCTTCATGTGTGAGTTGGTACACACCTGTCACATTCCTTAACGAGCAATAATTAAAAGAGTAATTATATTGTATCATTCCTTGAATATAATTAATTCAATATTTTGACAAATGTATTGAGGAAATGAATGGTACTTTCTCTAATCTATATATTAAGGGAATTGTTAGGATATAACTCTCCTCTTAAACAAAAATATGTAATGAAATTAAAGACTATTTTTTTTAATTATTATTCCTAAACTATTCTCTTAATAAATGTAAAGTAGTTAATAACATCATTAAAAGAAATAATAAATATGGAAACAAACTCCTACTAACAATTATCTTGAACTTTAAAAAATTCACTTATTTTGAACTACAAAAAAAAAACTGACAATTCACTTAATATGGATTAGAGAGAATAAATCTTAATAGTTTAGTTGATTGATTACCTGAACTTTTGTTTCATCTTGTTGGTGAAGGTACAATTTATTAATAACTAATTGGCAGTAAAAGTGGACATCTATTTTCAAAAAAATAAAGTAATGGTCAAAGTCACACTTCCATTATAGTTATTTTTTTCTTTCTACATAAACTATCACCATACATGTATTAAACACACACATCATTTGAATAGTTGATTGTATATAGTATGCACTCTGTATTTTTAATTCAAAAACAATGTCAATTAACAATCCACATGAATACATAGTTCCATTTATGCAGAGCTAAAGTAACTTTTAGTTTATGCAACAGAATATTGTAAATATTTTATTACCTTATATAGCAGGCTGAATCATAGAAGAGATCTGTAGGAATCATATGAGAGATATGTAGTATATAATCTTGCCTTTGGTAGAGCTACTTGCTAGTGTATATATACATATAATGCCTAATATAAAGAAACAAAAACTTTTGTTAAATTATATGGTATCACAACCACTAGGGCTCAAGGTTTTGGTTCAAACAATTTGAAACTTTTCCTAGCATCTTGGGAAAAGGTGTTGGCTTCTTGCGTTTGGCAGAGTACATCTGTGCTTGTTGTCCTAGCATTGTCTCATCAGTTCCAACGCATTCCAGATTGTTTTCTGGTGTTAAATCTATGTCCATCTTTGTTTTTGTCTTTGCTTTTTGACAACTTGGTTCAGTTCTGGTGTCGATTAATTGCTCTTATCGACAGTTTGGTGACAGTTTCTTGATCCTTTGCTCTTCGTAATCAATTTCTTGGCTAAACATTAGTTAAAATGTCTAAGGAAAAATCTTTCATGACTGGAATTGTTCTAGCATTATCCAAAATTACAGATTCAAAACTGAATGAGTCTAATTATTTTGAGTGGAGTAGAAAAATCAAGGTCTACTTGCATAATGTTGATAAAGATGTTCATCTTTTTCAAGATCCTCCAACTGATGATGCTAAAAAGGTTTGGCTTATAGATGATGCTAGACTATCTTGCAAATCATAAACTCTATTGATAATGAAGTAGTTGGTTTTGTTAATCACAATGAGTTTATGAAAGAATTAATGGATTATTTTGAGTATTTATATTCTGGCAAAGGTAATTTATCTCAAATTTATGATATTTGTAAGGCTTTCTATTGTTCTGAGAAGGATGCTAAGTCACTCACTACATTACTTCATGGAGTTCAAGAAAATGAAGAGCTAAATGTACTTCTACCATTCAGTAGTGATATCAAGGTGCATCAAGCTTAGAGGGAACAAATGGCAATAATGAGATTTTTAGCTGGACTTTCCTCTGAGTTTGAGACTGCTAAATCATAGATTCTCTTCAGTTCTGAGATCACTTCTCTCAAAGATGTTTTCAGTGGGGTGTTGTGCACAAAGAATACTTCATCTTATCAATACACCAATGTGCTTGTTGCAAAAGGAGGAGGATGCAGAAGAGGAGAAAGAAATTATGCAACGAGATCAAATAACAACAATGATGCAAGGAAATGGAATCATAATAATGATGTAGGAAGGTGGAACAATAACAATAATGTTGGGAGATGGAACAACAACAACGGAGAAGACAATGATATATGCTGGGAGATGGAACAATGACAATACTTGTCGCTAATGTAAGGAACTTGGGGCACATGAAGCGAAATTGTAAAAAAATACAAATTCGCAACCAACAAATTTGGACTGCCGCTATTTCTACCACTTCTAATTCACCTTCAACGGTTACAATCTCTGCCGATGAGTATGACAAACTTACAAAGTATGAGGAATCAATTAATGAAATCACTCCAGCCCCTGCCCTTATTGAGTTAAGTAACAAATGTATCATTTCCTTCTCAAGCAACTGGATCATTGGTTCGGGTGCTACAGATCACATGACAGATAATCCTAATTTTTTTTCTAAATTTTGATCACATAAAGCACCATCCTCTGTTACCATAGCTAACGGATCTAGTTATACCATTAAAGGATTTAGGACTGTTAACCCCACTTCATCTATTACTTTAATTTGTCCTCTGTGCTAGGCTTACCTAGTCTTGCCTTTGATCTAATTTCTGTGAGTAAGCTTACCAAATACCTACAATGTTTTGTCTCCTTGTTTCTCGATTATAATCTTTTTCAAGATCTTATGACAAAGCAGATTATTGATAAAGGACATGTATCAGACGGTCTCTACATTCTTGATGAATGGGTGCCCCCATTAGTTGCTTGCTCCAGTATCGTCTCGTCATTTGAAGCACAATGTCGTTTGGGGCATCCTTCTCTTCCCATTTTGAAGAAATTATGTCCTCAGCTTCATAATGTACCTTGAATAGATTGTAAGTCATCTCATTTTGTATAACACCATAGAAGCTCGTTAAGTCCTAGAAATAATAAGTGAGCTGGTTTTGCTTTCGAATTAGTTCATTCAGATGTTAGGGGGGCATGTCCTATTGTGTCTAAAGTTGCGTTTAGATATTTTGTTGCTTTTGTGGATGATTTTTCTCGAATGACATGGATTTACTTTATGAAAAACCTTCTGAAGTATTCGCCCATTTTTCCAATTTTTGTGTTGATATTAAGACACAGTTTGATGCTTCTGTACATATATTGAGGAGTGACAATAATAAAGAATTCATGTCAACATCATTTCAGAACTACATGAATAAATAAGGTATTCTTCATCAATCTTCGTGTGTGGATACACCCTCTCAAAATGGAGTGGCAGAGAGAACAAATAGATATTTGTTTTAGACTACTCGTGCTTTGTTATTTCAAATGAAGGTACCTAAGCACTTTAGGGCGTATGCGGTTTCCACAACTAGCTGTTTAATTAATCGAATGCCATCCACCGTGCTTGATGGTGATATTCCCTATGGTATTCTCTTTCCTAATAAGCCATTATTTTCATTAGAACCAAGGGTGTTTGGGAGTACTTGTTATCTTCGTGATTTGTGATCATGTGTTACTGAACTAGATCCAAAGGCCTTGAAGTATGTTTTTTGAGATATTCTTGCTTATAGAAGGGTTATCAGTGCTACTCTCCAACTCTTAACATATATATGGTATCGATAGATGTGGTGTTCTCTGAAAGCATATCATTTTTCCCTCTCCCGACACTTCTCCCACTCAGGGACAGGAATGGGAAGAATGGCTCATCTATATGACCACTCCACCAAGATCAGAACACCATAATGATGTTCCTAATAGTATTGAGTAGTTAACAAAAAATGTGTCTTCTGATGTTCCTCCTGCTCAAACAAAGCTACTTGTAATTTAACAGAAGTTCTTATTTCATTATATCAGGCATTACGTATATATATATATATATATATATATATATATATATTAGAAAAGGCTTGTTTCAACATGCCTGCTTCATTGCTCTCAGGGGTATTTTTGTCTTTCCAATTCTCTATTATGACTACGTGTCCTCTTCCTCTATTATCAATTTACTACGTGTCTTCCTCCTGTGTTATCAATGTATACATTGCTCTGTCTGTATCTTCTTCATTTATGCTCCACCGTTTGTGCACATAAAAGTTCAGTTATTCTCTTCAGCATTTCCAGGTAAGGATCTTTCATGTTTCAATTGAGTTTTCTTTGTGTGCCATCTTTCTTTTCGTCAAAGTCGAAGTTCCAAATTTGATTTGGGTGTATGAATATTTGCTTATTTTTCCATTTGGGTTTGTTATTGATGTTGGATTATCCTTGTGTTTTGGAAGTCCCAATAATTTTAATAGTTGTGTTTTCAATTTTGGCTGGGTGATTATGCCTTCCCTTTTCTATTTTGGATTGTTGGAAAACTGTTCAGATTCACATTTTTGTTGTGTTTTCTCACGTGCAGTAATTAATTTTGTCTTTTCCCATCGGAATTAACTTTATGGGTTTCTTTATTTTAGCTGGGGGTTTCGTTATTAGAATTATTTTGAACTTCCTCCATTCATATATGAGTTTTCCATCGGAATCAATTTTCTGGGCTCTTGTGGATTTAGCTTGGAGTTTAAGGATTTTCAATTACTTATACTCAAATTGACCTACTGGTCTATCAGTAGATCTAGGATAAGTCTTCTAACCTTTAGAATATAAATTATCGCTAATGTTTGAGTAAACAGTGATGTTGTTTTTATGCAAATATCGAACAGAAAGATGGCATCATCCATTGCTCCACAAGTAGCATACAAATGACGAAGTGCATTTAACAAAACTAAATTCGATTGAAACCCAAGTTTTTGTACATACACATGAACAATTCTCCCACGTAAAAGATCCCGTAACCGCACACAAGCCTTAAGAACAAATGAGCAAGTGAAACAGTCAACACTCACATTGTAACTACGCATTTGATGAAACAATAAATTGCATCAATTAATGAACTACCTTCAGCAATATTTCTCAAACGGCTATTCTATATAGCAACTTCTTGCTGATCAACAGGGCTGAAAATCTCTCCCAAAAGTTAAAAATGACTTAAAGTAGATTTGATGAACTTTTAATTCAATCCAAACAAGCTCTAAATTATGGCGCTTTATATTGGTCTTTTGGGACATGAATTCTCAATTAGTAATTAATTATGGAATATGTTGGTGTAGGTGAATTAAGTTCATCGAACAAGGTATAAGTTACCCAAGAAAGTAGGAGTAGTGAGAGAGGTTTATTGGTTTTGATGAGAAAGGCAATAACTTGTTTGAGCTCGAATGAAGAGGGGAAATGGTGGAGCAGGGTAGTATTGGGGATTTCTGAAGTGTTCTCCTCGCCGGGTCTCGATTTTCTCATTGGTTTCTGATTTGGATTTTTGTGCTTGCTTTAGCCTTTGTTTATTTTGTGTTTTATCTTTTGTTTCTTCTCCACTACCGATAGATTTTCTTTCTTTGGTGTGCTGAAGAATTCCAATACCTCGATATCATGGCATGCAATTCAATTTTTTTAAATTATATATGTGTTTGCATATGTTGGGGGATTTTAATTTTATTTTTATTGTTTATGTTATTTGTTGAATCCAGAAATGATTCTTTTGGTCTTTTGTTCATACCGTCTTTGTGGATGCTACTCATTCATGCGTTTATATGTTCAACTTCCTTAATTGGAGTTATATTCATGAGTGAATACTGATATATATGTGCTTGGCCGTGTGAGTGTAGTGAATGTGATAGTGCATGTGTGTCTTTTTTTTTACATTTTGTACATTTTGTTCTATGAGTTTTGTGCTCTCAGAGTTGTTTTATGTGATTTTTTTTGTTGTTGTACTTTCTTTATCTATAATCATGTAATACATTGGTTTCCTATTCTTTTTGAAGAATGTCTTTCTAGCATTTTTACATGCATCACTCACTAGGGGTGGGCGTTCAGTTATTCGGTTCGGTTTTATAAAACTTCGATTCGGTTTTTGATTTTTGGTTTTAGAAAAGTGTGCACCGTATATTAAACCAAACTAATTCGGTTCGGTTAGGTTCGGTTTTTTCTACTTCGGTTCGGTTTAGTGCAGCGTTTTTAAATCGGTTTTTTGGTGTGAATGAAAAATAAAATAAGGATAAAGTATAAGATACTTAGAAATTTAAAACTATGTTAAGGAATGATGTGTATTACCATGGAACACTATTGTGCTAACTAAACGACTATATTTATCTTTATCAAGAACATTGTGCCTCCAACAATTTATCGAGAAACCAAGTATGAAGATGGTTCCTTTACATAATGTACATTGGTAGAAATATGTTTGAGTTTCTCTTGGAAATTAATATTTCAAGTTAACTATTGTACATTTGGTGTTACTTTGATTTATTCATGAATGAGTTAATTGTTGATTGAATTTTTAATTTTTAGTTAAGAGAATGCCCATATATATATATATATAAAAAAAACTATATTTTAATTTTTAATTTTTTTTAAATAAAAGTTCGGTTTTTCGGTGCACCAAATTTTGAGACCCTTACACTGAACACCGAACCAAAGAACCGAACTTTTGAAAAAATAACACCGACCCCGAACCGAAGAACCGAATTAGTTCGGTTCTGTTCGGTTTTTCGGTTTTCTGGTATTTATGCGCACCCCTTCAGCATCGATCATAGCTCCTTCAGCAAAATACTTAGTTTGCTTTGATTCAACTTTTTTTTTGCTATGTTGTGATATTGTGATGAGGCAACTAGGATCTGCGAAAAATAGCCAGATTGGATTCAGGTGAGAATAATTTTTTATTGGATGTCTTCTAGAATTTAGTAATTACTCGGGGGAAGTAATTATTGGATAATAAGATATACCAACGCCATTAATTCATGTTCATCTGTGAAGCAAAAATGCAACAACTTACCACTTCGTGCTCTCTTGTTTTTTGTTAATGTTATCACTATTTGAAATGTAACTGAAAAGATTATTTTCTTCATTCAAATGTAAACTCAAGAAGTTCTTGGCACATTCTAAACTCCATTGTTGATCAAGCCATGGAGAAAGTTATGTTGATTAGATAGTGGTTGAAGACCATTCAAAGCCGGTAAAAATTTTATTCTGATGTCAAGAGAAGGGACTTAGAGTTTGATGTGGATGATTAGGTTTTCTTAAAGCTCTCACCCATGAAAGGGGTGATGTAATGAGTATTAGAAATTTTTATTAAATCTTGCACGAGTTTGTTTTGTGATTTACTATCCCTCTGATCATTATTCTGCGCATTACACACATTTATCACTTTTGAACTACAAAGTTTATTGGCATTTCTCTAAGAAGATTGAACAGAAAGGATTACTCAACCAAATTGTACTATAATCATCAAATATTGATGAATTTGACTGGAAATCAACCTACTCCTTAGTTTCATTAAAGATATAATTTTAAATCAAACCAGCTCCATGACATACATACTATTGCTTAATGCAGTGTGAGACAGAGGATATAACATGTTAACTTTCTGGACATCTCTACATCGATCTGCTTTATTGCCTTCTTCATCATCCCATTGAGTCTTACCATCTTCAGATAAGTATCATAACTTTTTTTATGTTGGTTGTTCTTCTTCTTTTTTTTGCTGCTCATTGTTATTGGTCTTCTTCAATATTTTATTGTTAATTGCTATGATTTCTCTCTCTTAGTTATTATAGATGGCTTAAGATTGATGAACTAAAATTCTAGATATAACTCTCTTCTTAAAATTGAAACAACAAACAACTATCATCTTTATCCTAATCTTTAGCAACCACACAAGTTTCTTCCAAAAAATTTATTGCTTGGTAATATTATATGGAGGTTTCGATTGTGGATGTATTTATACAGATACAAATTCACTCTTCTCCATATGAAGAAAAATGGTTGTACCAAGGAAATACATACCATTTTCAGAGTTCTACCAGATCCTGATTAGAGCTCAAATGGTTCTGTCATCAAGAAGAAATACTTTGGGTTCTCATATTGTTAATCACTTGGTATGTATGCTTTAAGTTTTTTTTTTTTTTGTATTGTCAACTATTTATGATTATGGAAATGTGCCAAAAGGAGGAGCATATGCTTTAGTGTTTTTTCCCAATACAAATGACAAGCTACTTTCTCTATCACCTATGGCCAGAGTAGTGTGTTTTCGAAATGAACACTTTAAACTTGTGAATATAGTGCTGCTTGAGATCATGTTATCTGATTTGCCTGTAATGACGTGTTGTGACTTACCATAAAAATGGCGTGAGGTGTTATGAACTGCGGTTATTGCATGAAAAATCTATTCAGACCTGTTATTTTGTTTTTTCTTGTATAATGCAATTGAAGGTTGTTGTTGCCTTTGGTTGAAAAAGGAGACAAAAGAAGAATTGAATTGAGCTCCCATGAAGAATCTTAGTAGTTGACTACTTGAACTTTCACATAATTGGTGAGGGTTCGATTCCAAATCCACTCCCTATTTCCTTTTAAAAGAAGAAAGAAGATCCGAACTCCCATAGTTTGGTTGTCATGGATGATGATAATTGCTATAGTTGATGGGAATTGTGAGAAAGCTGCTACATTAGATTATACAGAAAGACCTTACCAATAAATTTTTAATAAATCAATGAATTGAGTTTTTTATTGGCGATTTTAGGAACTGAAAAACAACTTATTGAAAGGTACAATCAAACAGGCCCAACTGGAAAAGAGCATTCATGTTGTGGTTGACAAAACATCTCTTCTACCTTAGAATCATAAGCACACAAAGCCATTAAATTTGGGGAAAAGATTATGAAGAAAGGTTGGAAACTTACCAATCTGAGTTGTAGGGTGATTTGGTTCTTTTTCCCTTTATTTAAAATTTGAAAAATCAATTTTCGTGGGAGAAAGCAATATACACTCATTATAATATTTAGTGGGAAGTGCTGGAGTGTGTTCCTTGTAATAATACTGGGATGAAGCTTTTACTTTATTTTATTTTATCTTTTTGATTTTGTGTTCTGTGTTCGATATCGTTGGAGCCTGACTAATCCGGGTTCGCATCGCGTGGGACTCATTTGAGGAAAGTGTTTTCTGTTAAGAGTTTTTTCCACTACTCTTTTAGAGTTAGTTTTGTTGTCATTGTCACTGCTACATGAGATTACTATTAAGACTTTGTTCTCTTTCTTTTTTCCCTTTTCAAATTTAATTTATAAAGTTTAGCACCAACTAAAAGGAAAAAAAAGAATAACAAGAAAGTAACTTTTAGTTGATATGTGAATTATTTTGTGATACTCAGTGAATAGTTGGATTTGAGGGAAGATGGCTACAAAACAGAAGTTGAAATAACATTACTAAGGGCAGCGTTTACTCGAGGTTTCTATCCTAATGTAACCAAGGTGACCTTGACCTCTTCAACTTATAATCGAGAGAACTTGCTTAGAGCTTATTGAATACTAGTTTCTGAGCACGCGGTGTAACCCCTATGAGTATATTAGTATTTTAAAAAATATATTATTAAATAACATGATTTGAGTTCTTTTTTAAAAAATTGTGTCTAATTGAGGTTTCTTACTTGGTCTCACTATTAACTATGATACTCCAATTTCATGACCTCCAAGTTAATGCACTATGATAATGATATGAGAAGTTCATAAAATAAACTCTATTTATAAGTCAAAAAATGAGTTTGTAAAGCAAAAGGGAAAAGATAACAGCTCGGCAAATTAAATTTCTCGATAGTGTTAAAAGTTCATTTTTGTTGGTAGAATAATGTTAGAAGATCAAAAGATTGCATGAGATTAATCCTATGCAAACCGTAGTGCAATATAAATGTTTCATCAATTAAAAGTTTGATATGAGATTATTTACTTTTTGTATAATTATAATGGATGTGTACAAAATATTATATTAATTTGTTATCCACGAGCACTTTAAACTAATTATTTAATTATAAATATTAAAAATTAAGGTGTAAAAAGTCTTATTATTTATAGTTTGAAAATCATAATATTGATAAACATACTACTACTTTTTATAGAATTTAATTGTCTCTTCATACATGATTTATATGTTTCACCTTCTTTTTTTTTCAACAAAAAATGAGTAAATATTCTATCAAATTCATTCTTAAAGGTGAAAGTTAATATACATGTAAAATTAAAAGTACAAAAAAACAAAAGATAAGAAGAAAGAAACGCATGAGCAAGACAATTAGGTTTGCTATGCTCTACAACGAAAACTAAAATAAAAATTAATGTTACAAATAGTCTATATTTGGGCATACAAAAAAAATTGAAATTAAAAAAATCCAACTATATAAAGAGAGATAGAAAAGTCTCATTATAATTATAATTACTACAAACAAGAATAAAACTAATACATCAAGCTTTGATGCTTCAATAACTGAATTATTGTCTATTCCCATGATTGTATAAGGGAGATCTCACAACTTTCACAACAAATTGTGACATTATTTCACCGATTTAGAGCTCCAACACACAAAAAATTGTAGTAGTAAATAAAAGTCTTCCTTGGAAAGGTTAAATTTATAGGACAAGAATTGTAGTAATATGAAAAGTTACATGGAAATTTAAAAGGTCAAATACTATTAAAATAAATATTAAAAAGATAAAGCATGAAAATTAACTTTAAAAGATACATGTATTTACTTTAATTTCTTATATTTAAGGAATAATTACTCATTTGTATTTTATTTTTTTTATTTGTGTGAGAAATTTGAAAGGTCAAGATTAAGAAATGAGAATTAGAATATTAAATATATGAAAATTATAAAAGTTAGTTCTTAAGTGAAGATGCATGCGTAAAAAATTGATGTAATTAATTATTTTCTGGAAAAAAAAGAGAAGACGTGCATTTTAGATAAGGTAGCAAAACAATTATATGCCAGTTTTGTATGTTGTCATAAATGAATAATTTAGATTTTATTAAAAAAAATAACTTATTTCATGTTTTAATGCTGAATAATTTAGATTTTAGACTTTATTAGAAAAAACTTATTTCTTTTTTTAATGGTATTATTGTAGTAACTCAACTTTGTAGGGTTATTTTGGTATTTCAACTTTTAACTTTTTTTTGTTCCCATTTTAAGTAATATACTAGTTCTCGGAACGTGCGTTGCACGTTTGTCCCCTAATTGACATTAGAAAAGTTAATTTATATAAGTAAATTTATCATAGTAGAGTGTACATATATTCATCGCTAAGTTCAAAGCTAAGTCATTTTGTATGTACGTTTGACATAAGAAAATAACTATTCACAAAATATAGCATGAAACTCTTATGTTAGATGTTGGAGGTTTGATATTTTTAAAGCTTCATGAAAAAAAAATGTTTAATTATATCAGAGGAATTAATATATTTTAATTACTAAATGTAAGTTTTAATAATCAAAAAAGAAATTGGCTATAAAAAAGATACGTATAAAGAAAAATATTACAAAATGTCTAGGTGGTGTAACATTAAATTTATAGAAAAAATTACAAGTTCAAATGGAAAAGAAAAAATAAAATAAAGACATGACATCCTTAATAAAAGACATCACATTAAAATATATATGCAATAACATTGTCATATTAATTGATTTACATTTTGTTAGAAGTCGACTTGCTATAGACAAAAATGTTTCATATGTATAAAAAAACTAAAATCATAAAAAAAATAAACAGAAAAGAAAGCATGACTATGTTAAAAATACAGATACATTCACTACAATAAATATGCAACCACAGTTGAAAAATGTGGCCTAAACTATAAATAAATGTGGCATTTGATCAAAGGCTACACCTATGGCAACACTTTTAAGGGGATGGCCTAAACAAGCGTAACATTTTTCCTAAGGGAACACTTTTAAGAGGAAAAGGCTACGGAATACAAGAAGCATTGCCTTTGCATTCACCTATGACTACGCTTCTGTATACCATCTACGGGAACACGTTTGTTCTTTAAAATAACATTTTTGAAGTGTCACATTTCATTGTTTATAGGCAACACTTTAAACTCATTGCTTGTTTTTCAACATTCAGCCACACTATAAAAATGTTGGTGAAGGTAGTTATGCCTATATCTATATGGCCACATTTATACAAGCTAAGCCACGACTTTCTGATTAAAAATTATAATATAATAACATTATTGTTTTAAATTTTTTAATATTATAATATGTATCTTGAAACCATTTTTTAAATAAGAAATATAAAGTATCACATTAAATAATAGACAACAAAAAATATCTTCACAATACAAAAACCTTTGAAATATTCTAATATTCAACATCAACAATTAGTAATGCAAACTACTTCAAAGTGTGCTTTTAATAAAATTTTAAACATCCAAACTATTTATGTAGTATCATGAATAATATTTAATCATAAATGGATAAAATTGGTCAACCGAATCAACTCAATTTTCTGCCACCATTTCCAATTGCATCGCCATAAGTTTCCTACATGTACAAAGTGAAATTGAGACTTAATAAGATAGAAAGTAAGTATACTTAGAAAATGTAAAAGTATGATTCAATAATATGTGAAACTGCAATTATGCAAAAATATAATATTCTACAATCTCATTATGATGTGGAAGATAGTAAATCATAGATATGCAGAAACACATGAAAATAATGCTAAAATGCAGCACATAAATGTAGAAAAATGTGGTATAGATTACAGAAATGCAGAAATATAGAACAAACTTGAAGAAACATAATGCAGAAAATCAGAACGTTGCATAAATGAAAAATATTGTACATATCTTAATATTTAGTACCTATATATAGTCAAACAGATAATACCTTTGCAAGAGTCGGGCCATGAGTTGATCCAGAGGAACGTGGAAGATTTTGGCCTCTTGTAGCCCGTGCACTACTAGAATCAACCGGAGATGGTCGGTTAGATCCGATAAACCCTTCTGCATCCTCAAGGTTTAGTCTAGGATTATTTTTTACCAACAATTTCATGAGATGTCGCAGTTGTTGCAATTCTTGCACTTCTTCCTTAAATCCTTGCAACTTTCTTAATTCAACCACTTCTTCCTTAAATGAAGTGATTTCATCAACATGTTTTTGTTTGATTTTGATGATTTCCTCATCTTTTTTTAAAGAAGTTCTTGTCGCAGATCTACCATAGCATCGAACTCGACCAGGCTGCTCATTTCCAAACACTGCCTTAAATGAGTCATCTATTGTTTCCCCCAAGTTTTGATGATTTTGAAGTTCAACCTAGAAATAATACATTAGTAATTGTCTTGATAAAGCAAGATGAGAGCTAAAAGTCAAACTTATCGGTTGCACCTTGCCTAACATTTATTTTCCTGAAACTAAAAGTCACTTTATAGTAGTTCACCACAATGATGAGTCATAGTACACACATGAAAGAACTTAATGTTGTTTCCTAATAAATATTTTTGGCGCTAATCTCTGAAGTTTACGATAAGCTTTTTTTCTGGTTAAAAAAATATCGAAAGAGCAAAGCAGAAGTGTACATAATTAAGGTCATGAATCTTGTCATAAGCAGGCTAGAAACAACACCATTGAAGTTACTGTATATACATGATTACTTAGTTGAAAAGTTAAGGGTGGCATTGAAAAACAATTAACGGTCAAAAGAATTACTTACTATTACAACTTCAGTTTCAAGATCAACTTGCTTTCCATTCTTCGTACGAGTTGCTAAAAACATTTCAGCATTTGATGGTTTCTCATTATTCTCTTTGGTTGCACGCTACAAAAAATGTAAAAAAATATAAGCAACTAACATGTAATCTAACAAAATATAAAAGATAAAAAAATATTTATCTACAAAGTATCTAAAATGATACCAGTGCCATGCGTACTCCTCCAAAATTAACAGGCCCCATTCGATGCCTCCATTTTTGTTTCTTTCTGTTTTGAGAATTTAAAGAACACAGGGCCTATAATTTAAGAAAAAGTAATTAATATATATATGGGCTAAAGAATTGAATGCATTATTTGTATCTCACTTTAACAGTTGGAAGCTCCCAATACTCTATCAACTGGCGAAATTGAACTTCTGGTATCCAACTAGGACAAGGTTTTAGCCTATCTTCCATTGTTTTATACTTATCAAAATAATTCTCCTTAACATATCTCTTATGTCGCCTCCAAGCATCACGAAGACCATCCATCACCCATTTTTCTCCTTCGGCTGGAATTATAAACTTGGTCTACACAAATAACATATATGTTATCTTTACTAGTAAAATACACACAACAAAACAGATACATAAAAGGTTGAGTATTCTTACATTGACATATTCCCACATGCGTAGTTTAGTATCTTTTGGCACAGCAGGCCAACCAATATACAACAAGGTGATGAATCTAGAGTTCCTAGAAAATTGCTCAAATCAGACACTATTTTTCCAGTTGGTCCGACAGCTTGTCCATGATCAAATGTCACCTCCTCTCTTTCTTCAAAATTTCTTGCATGAATAGTTTTACATGTTGTTTATCCTCGAACCTTTTTCTTCTCCAAAGTTCCTGATTTAATGTAATATTAGATAAATAAGACAAAACATACAATACAACTATAAGATTTACAATGCGAGTAAACTTATATAACTACCAAAAGAAGATTTAAAACATACCATCTTTTGAACAATTTATGTCCATATCTTTATCTCGAACACATTCATCTACTTCTTCTGGTGCAACAACATCATCCACTTTGATATTGTTTTTATTAATACTGGAGATGGCATAAATCTAACATCATCTGCTGGCTGAATATAAGGTTCTTCTTCACTCACATGTATCCCCTTTTTTTCTAGAAAATGATTAAGACTCATCGTTGGTACTAGTGACTTTCTCTTAGCTTTTTTGTAATTTTGTAGCTCCTCAATATCAAGTTGATTTTCTTCTTCACCTTGTGTTATTTCAGTCATATGGGAAGTGTTAACTTCTTTCCTTGATAAAAGTTGGGTCACAGATTTGTGTATAGGTAGTTTACTCCTCTCTTGCATTTGAATTGACTCCTCAAACTGAATTGATCTCTGCATAGGTTGTCTTGCACTTGCATTTGATGTTACAGACATATAATTCTTCCTTTTATAAGGTGGTGCCTGATCGGAATTTTTTCCTTTCATAACTAGATTCTTGTGTTCATTGTCAAGTTTTTCCTTCTTAATTTGAAATTGTTTGCGCAGCTCAGCACTTGATCGGAATTGATAATCAAAACTTACATTCTTTATTGGACTTGAACCTTTGTTAGAATTCATAACCTTTTTCTTTAAGGCTGCTCCTTGATTCATTCTTCATATAAGAAAAATAATTAGTATAGCAACTAATAAGAATCATAAAATTAGAAAACTAAACTTGATAGCATAGTGCACAAGTGTAAAAATGCAAAAATATTGTGCAGAAATTTTTAAATTTAGTGCAGAAAGTATAAAAATGCAGTGTAAAGTTTGCAGAAAATATAGAAATATAGTGCAGAAAATTAAAAGATAGTGCAGCAATGCAGAAATACAGAAACATAGTGTAGAAATGCAGAAATATAGTGCAAAAAATATAAAACAATGCAGAAAATACAAGACTGTAGTGCAAAGTGTGCAGAAAATGTAAAAATACAGAGCTGAAAATAAAGAAACATAGTGCAGAAAATTAAAATATAGTGCAGCAATGCAGAAATGCAGAAATATAGTGCAGAAATGCAGAAATTAGTGCAAAAAATATCAAACAATGCAGAAATTACGAAATTGCAGTGCAAAGTGTGCAGAAAATGTAAAAATACAGAGCAGAAAATAAAGAAACATAGTGCAGAAAATTAAAAGATAGTGCAGCAATGCAGAAATATAGTGCAGAAATGCAGAAATATAGTCCAAAAAAGATAAAACAATGCAGAAAATACAAACTTAAATATTTTGCAAAAAAGATAAAATGTTGTATACCTTCAAAGATTTCTCAGACCAAAAGCAATCAATGATAACTTTATTGAAGAATTATAAAACAAAGTGACAGCTATAAAACATAAAAACTTAAAAACTTTGTGAAATGAATCATTTTTAACTCCCAATTCCAAAGACTTAAAGCTAATAAAGAAAATTTATATTACTAAAAATCACCCCATGTAAGGCAGAATTAAATTGTAGAATAAAAGAAAGAACTTATGATGTATCATCAATATCGAACTCAACCTTATCATCAGATTCATGTTCAGGTTCTTCAGCAATAAATTCACGTGGATACACCTTAATAGCTGTGGCTGGTATATCATTCCTCACTAAGTCAACTTCACCATTGTCTTCAGGTATAGAAGGGCCCATTGAATGGTCATATGGCTCATTTATATAACTTTGGGGGACATCAGATTTGACTTCATCACTCATATTAAATAAGTCTCTTGGGACTGTTTTCATCACATAATGCTTATCATCATCATATGGATCCTTCACATAAAAACATTGATGAGCTTGAGATGCTAATATAAAAGGCTCTTCTTGAGAGCACCTTTTGTTGAAGTAGACATAAGTAAAGCCATAAATATCCTCTTTAGCCTCATACCATTCACACTTAAATAGGACAACTTTAAAATGGTTATAGTAATCCATCTCAAGGATATCAACTATTTTACCATAATAAGTTAGATTTGCTTCAATCGGATTTTTATCCTTAGAGCTTGCAAAACTCGTAGTTAAAGCAACTAATGTAACCACTATTTTGTGTTTTATGCTTTGCTTCACGTCGCCTTGTATGAAATCTATACCCATTTATAATATACCCTGTATATCTTTTAGCAACTGAATTGGGTCCTCTCGATAACTGTTTTATCAAATCTGACACATCCTCATGCATAACACGAGCTTCAAACCATTGAGAGAAACTTTGACTATGATTTTTGGCCTTACTCCATTTAGATCCTTTTCCCTGATTACTAACCTCAAGTTCATGTTCTCTACAGAACAAATATTGTTATTTGTTAGCAATCAGATGAGTAAAATAATTTAAGAAGTATATACAATAAATGATATAATACTAGTGAATCAATTTACCTAATATATTCTAGAACTTCATCACAATTGTTTAGTATATATCCATGTGCTTGATGTTGTGACTTGTTATCAAGGAAGGTTGGCTCACCCTTTTTTCCACCTAGTGGACAACCTCTATTAGGAAACAAGTTAGAAGTTTGCACATCTGGTGATCCACACTCATCATCATTTCAGGGACTTCTGTTAAATTTGGTTTGTACACCCTCATGAAAATATCTAGAGCATGAATTCAAACAGTCTGTAACCCGACGTGCCTCTGCAATACATCCTTCTGGATGCCTTCTGTTACGAACATATGACTTAAAAGTGCCCATTTCTCTTTCA
>JAJOOR010086359.1:0-29204 GCA_036250505.1 Solanum acaule | reverse complement strand
TCTTGAATCCGGAATTAGAACTTGAGATGTTTGAATTTGGTTGAAGATCTTGGTGGAATTTTGGAGAGGGTTTAGAGAGTGTTTTTGAGTGTTTTGAATCTAGAAAGAAATATAACTAAGTATGGGACAATCCTCTTTTTTATAAAAGAAAAACGTCCCAGCCGCTACAGTAACGTAGCTTACTGGAAATTGCAATTATAGGTGTTTCCGAAGCACATTTTCGGGCATTTTGGGGTCGTTTCAGGATGAGTCGAAGTTGTGGCATTTGAGGTATGGTCAACTCAATATAAAAGGCCTGAAATTGCTAGTTAACAAAGATATGGTTCTTGGACTACCAATAATTGATTCTATTGAATTGTGTGAAGGGTGCATTTATGGAAAACAAGCTAGGAAGTCTTTTCCTGTTGGAAAAGCTTAGAGGGCTTCAAAGTATCTTGAATTAATACATGTTGATTTATGTGGACCTATGCATACTACATATTTTGGTGGGAGTTGTTATTTTCTACTATTTACTGATGATTGTAGTCACATGAGTTGGGTCTATTTTTTAGAAAGCAAATCAGAAACATTTCAAAAATTCAAGTACAAATTGTATCCTAAATCAGGTACAAATTGAACGTTGTCCAACATTTTTACTTTGTCGTGGCTAGTGTTAATATCCATAGTGCATTTTTCCTTCAACCTGCATCTCTTTTGTCTTGCCAAGCTATACCTTTTTCTTTTGCTTCTCATCTAGCTCCAAGAACAAATATTTGGTGCCTGTCATATGATTTGAACATCCACTATCTACAAGCCATACATCACTTGGCTTGTGATTTGTATCAATGCAAGCCATAAAGAGATAATTCTCCTCCTCATTTTTTGTTGCTGCAAAGTTTATTTTCTGGTCTTTATACCAGCAATTAGTCTTTATATGCCCGTAGCGTTGACAATGATGACATTGAATGTCATTCTTTGTGTTACTTTGCTCATTGGACTGCCTATGCCCATCATTCCTTCCTCTGCCTCTTCCATAGCCACGACCTCGACCACTACGGAATCCTCCTCTTCCTCGACCTTTGCTTGTTGGACCATTGTTCTCACCATATTTAGTTGTTGCTTCTTTCACCTGGAATGCTTTATCTTCATTCTTTTCAATAGATCGATTGAGTCTCGCCTCATGGGCTTGAAGAGATCCCATCAGTTCATCAAAGGAAAAAACTGATAGATCCTTAGACTCTTCTATAGCAGCAACTACATGATCAAATTTTGGAGTCAAGCTTAGTAGTACATTTTCCACAATCATTTGATCAGTAATTTTCTCACCACATGATCGAATTTTGCTGACAATTGCCACTGCTCTGTACAAGAAATCAGCAATTGATTCTCCATTTTTCATCATCAAGGTTTCAAACTCACACCGAAGTGATTGCAATCTCACCACAATGACCTTTGAATCACCTTGAAACTCCTTCTGAAGAATGGACCATATTGAGATCAAGATCAAGTTTTCATAATATATTTGTAATTAGCAGTAAGGAATTGTAATTAGTTAACTAGTTTGTTATACGTATTAGAGTTAGTTAGCTAGTCTAATCAGTTAGTTAGACAGTATAATGTCTAGAATGTTCCATTAGTTAGAATGCAATTTTACATACTTGTTTACATATATAAATACTCAGTCATTAATGAAAGAAGGTGTGATTTCTCTTTCTCAAATTACAGTTCTTTACAAAATGCTCTCAGTCAGTCATGGCTTCTTTATTGCAGTTCAACTGAGATTTCACCATTGATATGAAGTTCTAATATGGTATCAGAGCTTGGTTCATTTACTTCAACTCTTTGTTCTTCATTTTTATTATTCTTTGGTTTCTGCTTTTCGATAATTCAAATCGAATCTCAGAGTTTTATTTGAGTTTTTTTTTCCTTTCTATTTTTTCTGGATCTGGAATTCATCTTCTCTACTTAATTCACAATCGTTTTGAGTGATATACTCATGGCTATTGACGAAAACAGGTCTGCTTCTGAGGGAACTAGCATTGTTGGCAATGATACAAGTATTGCCCTATATGTGCATCCCTCAGATAGTCCAGGAATGATGCTGGTTCCTACTCAATTTGATGGAGCAGGATATCGATCATGGAGGAGAGGAGTGATGCGAGCCTTGTCTGTAAAGAATAACCTGGGTTTTATTGATGGGAGCTGTCTGAAACCGAGTACAAACTCACCTCAGATTCGTCAATGGCAGAGGTGTGACGACATGGTAACGTCATGAATTTTGAACTCACTAACTAAGGAGATTTAAATAGTGTAAAGTATGTGACTGATTCTATAGAGCTGTGGAAGGAATTGGAAGATAGATACCGATCAAACAAATGGAGCAAAGCTATATCAAATACAGAAAGAAATTAACGACCTAACTCAGGGAATATTGGACATCACTGTCTATATACAAGAATGAAGAAACTCTGGGAGGAACTGAGTACTTTGAATCTGAGAAATTAGTGTGGTTGCATCTGCATTTGTGGTGCACAAGATAACATGCATAAAGCAGAACAAGATAGGCGTTTGATACAATTCCTCATGGGGTTAAATGAGGTATATACAGTGATAAGGGGTAACATCCTCGTGATGAACCCACTTCCTTCCATGGCATAAGCCTTCTCTCTATTGATCCAAGTTAAGCCAATTGGTAGAATACCTATGGATGCAACATCCTTGAATGTAGGTGCCTTCAATAAGTTCAAGCAGGAAGAACTTTTAGAACAAACTATCAGAATAACAACTATACAGGAAATAATTACAATTCAAGAAGCAACAATCATTATAATGGCAGTAGCAGTGAGAAAAGTGCCATGTTCTGTGATTATTGTAAGAAAACAGGACACATTAAGGCTAAGTGTTACAGGTTGCATGGCTATCCTCAGAACAACAATCAAAACTTCAAGCCAAATGGCTACAACAATGGACAAAACTATAGGCAAGGCAATCAGAATTACAAAGGAAAAAGAGTAGTGGCAAATGTACACAGTGATACTCCTGATATGATGTCCACTCATGGAGATGAACAACCACCACAGAGTAATGGGCATCAAAATGCCAATATAACAAAGGAACAGTATGGGAAGATCATGGACCTAATACAACATTTTCAAAATGAGAACATGGGAGAAGATCACAATGCTGCAAGTGTCAATAATGGCTCTATAAGCTTCGCAGGTATTGCAGTATGCTCTTCCTCTGTGATTTTGACAAACCTTCATGCAAATGTTTTAAATCAAGCAATGATATGTGGATCATAGACTTAGGATCATCAAACCACATAACCTTTAATAAAGATTCCTTGACCAACATTAAGACCTTACCTTACCCTATACTGATTTCACTCCCTAATGGATACAAAGTTAAAGTGACAGAGCTTGGTGATGTATCAATCACACCTGATATCATTTTGCATGATGTGTTATATGTACCATCCTTCAAGTATAATCTAGTTTCAGTTTACTCCTTAACTACATCTATGAAGTGCACAATTTTGTTCACTGGTACTTTATGTGTGTTGCAGGCCCCTTCAGTGAAGAGGCCTCAGGCAATTGGTAACAACAAAGATGGGCTATATTTTCTATGTTCAAGCTGCCTAAGAAATGCCAATAGAGTCAATAAAGGTTCAGTGTGTTGTTGTCATCCTAGTGGTAGTAATAATAATTCCTCTATTGAGAATAGGGAATACACTTCTACTATTACTGATTCTTGTCATGATTGTAAGAAATTTGCTACTGATATTGATGTTCATCATACTGTTCATAGTCCTCTTGTTTGTACTTCTACTTTCAACAATAATGAGAATGTCTAGTTTAATAATCATTCTTGTAAGATTACAAAGAACAATGTAGACTTATTGTGGCATAACAAACTTGGCCATGTGCCTTTTGCTAAAATGAGGAATATTTCCACCCTACCAACCATTCTTTCACAAAAACAACCCTTCATGTGCAGCATATGCCCTATGGCAAGACAAGAAAGATTGCCTTTCAGCCAAAGTACTAGCCAAACCAAGTCCATATTTGAATTGCTTCACATTGACCTATGGGGCCCTTATCATGTTTCCACCTATGACAATTATAAATACTTTCTTACACTGGTGGATGATTATAGTAGATCCACTTGGACCCATCTTCTAAGTACCAAAAGCAAGTTTTCCATACACCCCACAACAAAATAGTGTGCTAGAAAGAAAACATAAATACCTATTAGAAACAGCAAGAGCCCTTCTTTTTCAATCTAAACTACCTTTGAAATATTGGGGGGAATGTGTTTTGACAGCTACTCACATTATAAATAGACTACCCTCAACACACTTTAAGAACAAATGTCCTTATGAGTTGCTATATAATAAGAAACCAAATTACACTCAACTTAGATCTTTTGGTTGCCTATGTTACCCCCTGTGCCTAAAATATTAAGAGATAAACTTGAGCCCAGAACCACTCCTCATATATTTGTGGGATATCCCTTTGACACAAAAGGATACAAGGTGATGAGTCTTGTCACAAGAAGAATACATGTTTCCAGAGATGTGGTCTTTCATGAGGACATCTTCCCTTTTACTTTGTCTGCTGAAAAATGCACTTTTCCTTCTGTTTTGAAGTCTGTTGAGTCTATGTCATCTAGTCCTAATCCTAGTGGTTATATTGATCATAAGTCTTATGACAATAATGTAAATGATATAGGGTGTGAATTTGATTTAAACACTAACCTTTCACCCATCAAGGATCATTATCAACCACTACCTCCTGAACATCCCATTGATCATTCACCACCACCATTACATGTCCACTCATCACCTTCTCAAACTGTTGCTCCTATAATAAATCAGAGAAGATCTAACAAGGAAAACAAAATCCCTCATCACTTAAAAGACTATATTGTTTCTATGCCCAATCTAAAGAATCCAAATCCTGTTACAAATCTTTCCCTTACTACCTTATTCACCAAACACCATCACATACCTCCTGATGTCATTGCATCCCACAGTCAAATGCTTTTAGAAAATGTTTGTCATGATAGTGAACCATCATCATATGAGGAGGCATCCTTCAATCCTGCTTGGCAAAAGGCCATGACACAGGAGTTTGAGGCACTTTATGCTAACAATACTTGGGATTTTGTTGAATTACCAGTGGGCAAGCAAACAATTGGATGTAGGTGGGTGTATATAGTCAAACATAGAGCAGATGGGAGCATTGAAAGATTTAAAACTAGATTGGTTGTGAAAGGGTACACACAACAAGCTAGGATAGATTATACAGAGACCTACTCACCTGTAGTCAAGACTACTACTATCAGAGATTTAATAGTTTGTGATGTGAAGAAGGGTTCAAATATGTTCCAACTTGTTGTAAATAATGCATTCCTTCATGGTGATCTTCATGAGGAAGTGTATATGAAAGTTCTACCAGGTCTGGAGGTATATAATACAAGGTTGGTCTGCAAGCTTAACAAGTCTCTTTATGGACTTAAACAAGCCAGTAGACAGTGGTATGCCAAGTTGACTGAAGCCTTGGCCCTTAGGGGATATACACATTCACATTATGATTACTCATTGTTTTTCAAGAAATCAGGTCCTTTGGTGATATTTGTTGCTATTTATATAGATGATGTTATCTTAACTGGCACAGACACTGATGAAATCACACAACTCAAGACTTATTTGGACAACACATTCAAAATTAAAGACCTTGGCAAACTTCATTATTTTCTAGGCCTTGAGATACTTGATACAGCTAGAGGGGTACTCATCTCTCAGAGGAAATTTGTTCTAGACCTGTTAAAAGAATATGACTGTTTTAATTATGCTCCCATGACTTCACCTCTTGATCCAATTGTCAAACTAAGAGCCAAAGAGGGAACCCCACTTCCTGATCCCACTTACTATAGGAAGCTAGTTGGAAAACTAAACTTTCTCACCAACACTAGACTTGACATAGCCTTCAGTGTCCAACAGCTAAGCCAATTTATGCAAGATCCCAGAGACACTCATATCAAGGCAGCCTTTCATCTTCTCAGGTATTTGAAGCAGGATCCTACTCTAGGAGTTCATCTATCTAATGATCCTGATTGCACTGTCCAAGCTTTCTGTGATTCAGACTGGGCCTCCTGTCCAGACTCAAGAAAATCAGTTAGTGGATATTTAATTTTACTTGGGAATAACCCTATTAGCTGGAAATCTAAGAAGCATGAAACTATTTCTTTGTCTTCAGCTGAGGCAGAGTATAGGTCACTAAGGAAGGTAGTTGGAGAATTGACTTGGCTGAACAAGTTGCTCAATGAATTGATTTTTGATCCATTTTCTATTGATGTATATTGTGATAGCCAGTCTGCCATACACATAGCTCATAATCCTGTATTCCATGAGAGAACTAAACACATTGAGGTGGATTGTCACTTTGTGAGAAGCAAGCTTCAGGAGGGGCTCATTTCCTTGCACCATGTTCCCACTACTGATCAGTTAGCTGATATACTTACTAAAGCTCTAACAGGTGTGAAGCATTCAGCTATCTTGGACAAATTGGTTGCGAGATTATCACCACCAACTTGAGGAGGGGTATTGAGATCAAGATCAAGTTTTCATAATATATTTGTAATTAGCAGTAAGGAATTGTAATTAGTTAACTAGTTTGTTATACGTATTAGAGTTAGTTAGCTGTCAGAGTTAGTTAGATAGTATAATATCTAGAATGTTCCATTAGTTAGAATGCAGTTTTACATACTTGTTTACATGTATAAATACTCAGTCATTAATCAAAGAAAGGTGTGATTTCTCTTTCTCTCAAATTACAGTTCTTCACAAAATGCTCTCAGTCAGTCATGGCTTCCTTATTGTAGTTCAACTGAGATTTCACCATTGATATGAAGTTCTAATAGACCAAGCTTGCTTTGATGTGGTTGCTGCTGCGAACCGTGAAAAGCGGCTATCATGAACTGCCTGCTGAATAAATACCAGTGCTTTAGCATATTTTTTCTTACTATCTCGCATTTTATTTTCTTCGTCAGGATCTGCAAATCCTCGTTCTACCAAGTCCCAAAGATCTTGAGATTTGAGTATTGTTTTCATACGAATACTCCAGAATTCGTAGCTTTCTCCCTTGAAGACGGGAATGAGTGGTTGTGCCACACTCAATGCATTGCCATTACTTGCCATGGCTCTGATGCCAAAGATGTTGGAGTAAATAGGCAGGAAAACTTTAATAAGAAACAGAGAATTGTATGTTGAAGTCTTTTCTATTTTTCAGTAGATGAAATCACAGGAAAGTACAGCTTTATATAGACTTAAAAATAACAAACTACTAAGTCACTAAATGACCACTACTTCCATTAACTAAACAACTAATTACTAACCAAAACACAACTAGAAAGTCTGCACCATGATCAACGTATTTGCTAACAACTAGCCCTAGAATATAGGACACTACTAACAAACTTAATTGACCAGGTCATACTTTGAATCAGTCTTCAATAAACTTAACTTTTCATAATTAAGTTAACATTTTTCTAGTCCTTTTTTTTAATAAAAAAAGCCAATTCATTTTCCTAATTGTATAGTATAAAAAAGTTTTAATCCCTAATCGTTTAGTTTCTATGTAGTTTTTTATGTTAAAAAAAAACCCGGGTAATGAGGTTTAGCAGGAGATACACTAACTCTTTTCTATATTGCGCAGGAAATTCATGCAATAATAGCGGTAAATGTAACTTTTTTTTTTTTTTTACATTATTTAGGGTTTGGACTCGTGAAAAGAAGTCAAATTTATATGACCATATGAAAATTTAGGTCGAGCAAACACCATAAGAGAATAGTGTGGCCAAAATCACGATAAGTGAAAAATGCGATTGGAGAAAAAAAGAAAAGAAATAAAATTAATGATGAGTTTGTTCGGTATTGCTACTGAAAACAGCTTATTTATAGAAATTTTTTTTAAAAATAGTTTTTCAAAAAAATGTTTTTGAAAAAAACAAAACAATTTGAGTTGACTAATTTATTTGAAAAGTGATTTTGATAAACAAATTGTTCTTTACAATTAATCTTTTTTTTAAAATGCTTTTGAAAGTCAAACTACGGAAAAAAAATAAGTATCAATGCACTTTTGACTTCAAGATTATTTTATAGAGAGAAATTATTTTATATATCTATTATGAAATTTCTAATTAAATTTTTATTTATATTAAATTAAAATGTACAAATTAAAATTTTCAGTTAATATTATTGTTTGCAATTGCAACAAATTTTAAAGTGACATAAAAATAAATTGCAATCACAAATAAAAGATGAAGAAACATAATTTTATTTATCAAGATTGTGAGTACAAAGTTGTTGATCCCTTGATCTCTCTCTCATAAGATCCATGATTTGAGTGCTGTTAGTGGCCTATTTTTCAAACTAGGATGATTGATTTTGATCTCTTTATGAATATTCCGTGAATTTGTGGAATATTCGTGCATCTGTCGTTAGAGGGTTCAGATAAAGTAAGTAGCTCGCAAAGAGGGAGTTCCCTGGCCGTAGGCAGAGGAGGCCCCTTTCCCAATCAAAGTCTTTCCCCCTTAATCTGCATCTGAATATGGAGTAAGGATGAAATGAAATGAAGGAGTAGGCGTGGGGAAGAGTCTGTAACAAAATCGAGATGCCTCTTTAATGGAATATAATATCCTTTATTTAGGCATAAACTAGGAATTAGTAGCCTCCAAGAGTTCTGATTGGAATCAAATACATCTTGTGGAGTCCCAACTAGAATTGAACACGTCCTGGCGTAGAGTCCACAATTTTTCAATGTCTACAAATGTCCCTTGCTTCAAGACATGTCGGAGTGTAGACTTGGTGAAACTCAAAGACGAAACTTGAAGTATTGATCATCTTTCCATCTTTGCGACTTTGTGGCTTCAGATTTAAGGATTTGATTTGTACGGAGAGAAGAGATGAAGGGCAAATTTGGTCCCACTAGGCGTGTCAATTTGTTTGCAACAAATTTTAAAGTGACAGAAAAAATAAATTGCAATCACAAATAAAATATGAAGAAACATAATTTTATTTTATCAAGATTTGTAATCACAAATAAAATATGAAGAAACATAATTTTATTTTATCAAAATCGTGAGTACAAATCTGTTGATCCCTTGATTCTTCTCTCATAAGATTTATCCATGATTAAAGGGTCGTTAGTGTGTATTCTCGAACTAGGATGATTGATTTCGATCTCTTTATGAATATTTCGTCAATTTGCAAAATATTCGATATGCCTCTTTAAGAGAATGTAATACACTTTATATAGGCATAAACTAGGGTTTAGGGTTAGAGTAGCCTCCAAGAATTCTTATTAGAATCGAATACATCTTGTAAAGTCTCAACTAGAATTGAACACGTCCTGCAGTAGAGTCCACAAATTTTCTATGTCTACAATTATACATATAAAAAAAAAATTAAACGTTGATGTAATGTTAACATAATGATTTAAATATAATTAAAAATATCAAACAAAGTAAAATTTAAAAATTATTGCATAAATTAAATCACTACATACGAAAAATCACCACAAAAATAAATAAAGTCCTATTCTTTACCTTTTTCTAATCCTGCAAAAGTATTATTGTTACCTTTTTTTCTAATCCAACAATAAGTAAAATTATATATAAAGATAAAATAATTTTTTTAATGAAATTTAATCAAACTTATGAGATACATTAATTAATTAATTAATAAGAGATATAATGATAAATATGTATATATTAAAGAGTATTTTGGTCTTGAAAAATTTAATTTTTTTGGCTTCTTCCCAACAATACAAAACTGCTTCTATTTCTATTTGAAAGAGGTTTTATTGAAAAAAAAAAGAGGTTTTATTGATTCACCAAACACCAAAAATTTTCAAAAGAATATCTTTTTATCTAAACAAGTGTCTACGACCTCTCGGCAACAATATCAAACAGGCTCAAAGAAACGTAACTGAAAAGAGTGATTCTGCCAAAAACAAAAAGGACAGAAGGATGAGAATAGTAAAGAGCGTCACTCAGAGAAAGTAACCAAACAGCAAGGTAGAGCACAAAGCACAGTTTGTTGGGAAGCAAAAAATAGTGCTAAAAAAGTAATTAGTTTATAGCTTACTGCTCCCCCAACACCTTGTAATTAAGATGACTTTGTCTTCCCTCATCTATCTTGTCTTCTTTTCATGGAGGTTTCTCAGTATTGTTGGTTTCTATAACCAAATTGAAGAATGATAATGTTGATATATATACATACGTAATCATGCATATGATTGGACACAAAATTATGTTAGAATCATTATGAAGTACAACCTTTATATGTTAATTGATTTTGTTTGATTAGAAGGAAGCATGTAAGTTTGTTGAAAATTAATCGAAATGATGAGTTTGCCTTATTGTCACATTAATCCAAATTTGACACCTAGGTCGCGCGATAGGGCATATAACAAGCTACTGCACATGCGAATCCTCTAAGCTAAAAATTAGACATATTTCACTACAATATATATTATTATTATCTATACTTTCAAAATATTACGTCTCTTATCACTAATTAAAAATTTCATATGTATTTTACACTTAGATACATGTATTTTTGCTACAAGATACACAAAAAATAGGGAGAGATGCGAGCGAGATTGTGGGGAGGGGAGAGAGGCGAGCGAAATACGTATATGTATTTGGGATACTAGATACATGGAAAAATGGCGAGTGAGATAAGAGAGAGGCGAGGGAGAATTACTATGTATCCCAATCCCCAGATACATTCAAATCCACTTGGATACAATGTATCTAGAATAAATTACACTTAAATTTTACCAAATGTATCCGAGATACACGTATCTGGACGTATCTAGAGGCACCAAAATATGATAAGATGCGTAATATTGCAAACTAGAATGTCTTTAAATAATTACCTCCTAAACTAGAGAGATTTATGTAAGTACCCAAAAAATTATCCAGAATAACTCAACGGTTATTTATCACCCAAAATGGTCATTCGGCCCACTTTGTTGTAGGCGAATTGCATTATGGACTGCTTTTCTTCGTCACTTCATCCACTTTGTTCCATTCTTCTTTCTCATGATCTGACTAACAAAGTGGAAAATATCATTTTGTTTCTTTCTTCTTTTCCACTTTGTTTTATTTTATTTTTTTCTCCAAAATTTTAAAAGAAAGTTAAGACAAAATTTTAAATATTGACATCATCAAGATGCAATATAGTATAGAAAATTAACTGAGAAGTAGAAAAGCAGTCATGAAAGAAGAAAGAAAGAGCATAAGAAAGATTGAAAAATCTGTAGTAAAAGAGTTTTGAAGTTCAACTTTTGCAATTCGACATATGCTGCAAACGTAAATGGTTTCGAATGAATTATATATCAAAAGATTAAAAACATTGAAAGGAGATCATATTTAAAATTTAGGACTGTTTAAAAGAGATTTGAGTTGGTCGGAATTGAAAAAAATTAGTTCATTGAGGAGGATGAACTACTATAATGTACAAATATTACTATATAAATAGTGTATATGAATGTATATACATCTCAGATACATAATTATACATCATATATACATAATTATACACATTTCATAAAAAAATTATACATTATATCTACATGCGACCATTTTATTGAAATTTTTGTCACATATATAGTTACGTAAGAAGCCCTACAAATAATGCACACAGACACTTTATTTTTGCTATTTCTACTAGGACCACTATGGACCATAGGAATAATACATAAATGTGTCATTTAACTTGACTTCATTTCACATTTATGCCCTCAAACTTTGGGTATGCACAAGTAGACACTTTAACTTATATAAAATTGAACAAATAGATACATGAGCCCTTGACATAATACACATAGGACACCACGTAGGATGAAAATTGCTATGTAGGATGCCATGTAGGATATGTGTGTTTATTTGTTCAATTTTATATAAGTTTAAAAGCCTACTAAGCACACACGAAGTTGGAGAACATAAATGTAAGTTGAGGCCAAATCAAAGGACATATTTATGTAATTATGTCATGGACCATAAGTTGCTTATCTGTACCACTTGTCACATCCTATTTTTTTCAAATAATGTGCAACATTGTGGTACTAAGAAAATAATCAATTTAAATAAATAGGATCGCCATCTAATTTTAGGAAAATTTAAATCTATTCATTAGTTAATTAGTTTTAGTCTACAAATCTATTAGATTCTTGGTAAGAGTTCAAGTTATTATATTTTCAGTGGTATTTTCATAAGCTTTCATAATAGGAAAAGTTTAGGTCTTTTAACTTGTGTTGATTAAATTGCATATTACATTTAATCTTTTAGTTCCATATGTTTGAAAGATGTTTTCAGTTACCAGTTCAGTCTCATATTTCAATACCAGTGAGCTATTCAATTTATCAGTATTAATTCAGTTGCGAGCATTACGTAGCATCGAGCGGACATAGGAATAAAGGCTCGCCCATCAATTAGATGGGGGCTTTTTGTAGCAATTCTTAAGTCCCAGAACTACGTGCAACCGTAGATTTTAAGGGTCACCAGTCAGATTAGGCTAGATACCTTAATCCTTTTGGACATTAGTTTAGTGGATCCACGTTAGCTAATGTTTGTACACTTGGCAAAGTATAGAGCACCCTTCCAGGTTAGACTCTGTTCAACTCAGTTGAAATGTGTCGGTTATTAGTATCTCCCCCAATTCCATCTCAAATATTGCATAACCTTTTATTCAATTTATTTAGTATGGTATTGATCAATTGCATGTTCATTACTTGGTCATTGCATCAACTTATTTATTAATGTTTCATATTAAGTTAAACATCTCCAATTGATGATCATGTTCAGCATATTAGACTATAGTGCATAGCTCACAATTCACATACTTAGTATATTCAAAGAATTGACCACGTACCTTCTTGCACTATATTCTTCATAATATAGGTTCAAATTCTCATTAATCAACTCACGGTTAGTATGACTTACGCTATCATCTCAGCAACAGAGTTTGAAAAGTCCTCATCTTTCGAGGACAAGACCTATCATTATTTCCTTACTTTTTATTTTTTAGTTTTCAGACAATTAGAGTTAGCTGAGGAATTGGCTCAACAATTAATCTTAGTAGAGGCTTACAGTCAGACAATAGATTTTAGCTTTATGTTTGTTCAAATGTATTTCATTTTGATTATTAAATCAGAGATTTGGATTTCTTGTATCTTTCAGAATTAGCTTTTTTTATTATGTATTTTCATTTGTTTGTTTAAATCTTAGTATTATATCAGACTATAAGTTACCTTGGAATCACTTATGATGCTAAATATTGTGTTATGACTAGGGGATAATCTTGATTGCGCGACATGTTCAAAATTGTGCATCAACCACATATATCACTCATGTTTGATGGGTAGATGTTTTGTCTAATTTCCTTATAGCAGTGTATCAATGTTACATCTTATAAAATATTTAAATACCATCTATATAAGAGGAATTTTCACAAATAGCTATTATAGGAAACTTAATTAGGCTCATTAGCTACAGTTTGCCTAATTATGTTTCATAACTATCATTTTAGTAGCTATGCGTATTTTGTTTGTATATTTCACATGAATTTAATATTATATACAATTCATTTTTTCAAAAATTTTAATGACACTAGGCGGTAATTTCAGTTGAAAAAAAGGAAACAATTTCATAAATCACGGATTGTATTTAATTAGAGTTTCATACCAAATATGACTTCATCCATACTAATAATTTCTTATTAGCAATTGCTTTGTATTTATATTTGTATGGAGTATATTGACTTATATGAGTTAGATACTGCGTTTACTGGAAATGTATACATTGCACATTTATTCTCTAAGCTGACACATAACTCAATGCTTACTATCTCTATATAAAACCTTAAGTAGATGCACATAATTTTAAGGTTGATTGCATTTGCTTGAACAAATAAGAAAATACCACATCTTATGACACTTTTCTACATTCAGGCGACTTCAAATTCTACAAGAACTTCTAAATATTGGAGATAGGAAGTGATCAAACAGGGGAAAATGATGAAGACTCAATCAAAACAGACCCAAAATTAAAGTACAACGTAATCAACATTAGCAGGTCAGGATTGGAATTAAAGAAGAACCAAATAGAAGTCTACTTAGTTCACCGATCAACACACTTGTAACTAAATAAACATATACTTTTTCCACTTAAAAATTACCAACCACAAGCATCAGACAATAAGATAATATAAGTATCTTACGTACATTTAATGAACACACATATCTACATATATATATAGAACATACCAACATGTGCAGATGTAAGACAAGACTTGCAACCAAGAAAGAAAAAATCATAGGAAAAAGCGCCTAGTTCATTGATAGTAAGGTAGGTAATAACTTGCACAAGAACTTTTTGAATTCTAGAGAATCCTTTTCACCCTTTATTCTACCAAACTCTCTAAGCTGGCAGGCACATAACTCAATGCTTACTATCTCTATATAAAACCTTAAACATATGCATATAATTTTAAGGACGATTACACTTGCTTGAGCATTCCGAAACATACAGAAGAACTGCATTGCATCATTAAAGAAAGAGGAGAGAAAAGAGAATGACCGATGTAGCAGCAGAATTAATGCTTCAGTGTGTCATTGATGGAAACTTGTCTGAAAAAAATTAAACCCAAGAAAGCAGATATATTTATTTCTACAACCAAAGAAACTGCACTTCCATAGCTATATAAGTTCTTTGTATACTACTAATATGTATTTATATATTTTTTTTACTAATATGTATTTGAGTGCATTCCAACATTGAAATTAGGTATGAAAAAGTCTTCTATAGCTAGTTTTTTCCCCATGAGATATATCTACTAAAGATAATAAAAATCGAACACAATAGACTACACAACTTTAAGCAGTACTCTTTTACTTATCCCAAATTTCACCAAAATACATGATTTAATGCATCTGTTAATAACGTTGAGTTAGAATTAGCGAAACATAGAAAGAGAGAAACACTAAGGCAAAAATAATATACCAGTTTGAACAGAGAGTTGAGGATGTGAAATACTAATAGATATGGAGGTCGATGATTTATTTTTAAGATTATCTTGACAATTATCATTTTGTGTTGTTACCTTTATCAATAATAATTGTAATATTTTTTCTACATTATTGATGATTTATTTGAATTTATTTTTAGAATTATTGACAATTTTAATTTTGGCTTATATTACATTTTAGTAATAAACTTATAAAACTGAAGATATATGTGATACACCCCATAGATTCATCGGACCTACGCTCCGTATTTTGGGTATTACGTCTCACCCGTTACCCGTACTTCATAAAATATCTCACCTCATGCCCCCACATTTTAAAATACTACTGATAACAAGTCAGCGTTAGGATAGATAATGAAAATTCTAGATATATTGCTTTGATACATGATTATTTAAGATAAGTGATTTCCGAAGAAATTACTATAGTTGTTTATATAAAATGGACAACATATCCTAGTGAGCACAACGAATGGTATGAGTCTAAGGTAAGTACATTGTCACGGGCAGTGGAAACCTTACTTCTACTATTGCTCTACAACAATACTAAAAGTTCAAAAGGTTACAACAAGTTATTCTATAACGGTTAGTAAGTACTAAAACTTTGTACTTGTAAAAATTTAGGGATGGATATAAAAGTACTCTTTATAAAGAAAGTAGAGTTCGTACTAGTAAAAACTACGTAAAGTCCAGAGTAAGGACTTGGTAAGTCCAAGATGGACATGTTTTGAAACTTCACCTATATAAATACTTGAAGTGGAAGACAAATTTGGTAAAGTATTTATGAATTCAAAAGGTAGCACGAGGCAATAATAGGGTGCTAACGGTAAACAAGTTGTGAAGTTGGTACGATTTATATGAAACAAACTCGAATTCTCAACACAAATACACAAATACACAAATATTATATAATAAGATAGCACAATTACAACGACAACACTTAAACTCTTGAATTACAATGAAAAGTATTGAAATTACAAGTAACTAAAGATAGAGATAAGAATGAGGATGGGAAGTTTAGATTCTAGAAAGAAGATGAGAAAGAGAGTTTTTTTCACAATATGCATAATCTTTCAAAACCGTAGATGACAATCATATAAACTCTATTCAACCTGGATCCCAAGCCAATCTAGTATTGAGTTGTCTAATTCTTGGGCCTCCTTGTGGTTTGGCCCCCCCCTCCCCCCCCCCCCCCCAACAATTTGGCCAACCTCTAGGCCATCCGTGTTCAAAACAATTTGTGTATAAAACTTTTTCATTAAAAAATGGATAAATTACCTATATACACACCTTTATTTTTCATAATTTTCATTATTCTCTACCATTTTAAAATATTTTCAAAATCCCTTATTTTTCCCTAATTCTCAAGTTAGCCGGATACATAAGTGTCCAACCTTAACCCACGTTTCCCCTTCCTTTTTTCACTCCTTTAATCTCTCTCTAATTTCACTCCACAATCTTAGTTAGAATTTCATCTCAATTTGAATTGTAAAAGGATTCTCTCTCCTGCCAACCAAATTCAAACCAATTAATCGGTACATTTTCATCTTCTCTGTTGTCGTCTTCTCCACTTTCATCTCAAAAAAAAAAATCATCCTTATTTCCTGATATGGATCATGCTCCTTCAAAAAAAGAGCTAGAAAAGTTTCGTCTACAATTTCTCGACCTACTCTACCCAAGGTAATGATTTCTTTTTAATATAAAACAATTGTCATATAGAACGAGTGTATTTACTTGTTGAAAGGGGAATAAATTTTTTTTTCGGAGCTCAAAGCTCCTTTTATTTAAATAATTCAGTACAAAAATGGGGCCAAACAAGCCCAAATCAAAAAGGAAACAAAGAAAATGACAGAACAAGAACGTCTGGCCCCTTTCCATTATAAATCATCCCTAGCCAACATAAGTAATTTTCTTCTTTCTTTCTGATTTGTTGCTTCTCCCTTTCCTTCTTAACTAATCTGCACTTCATTTTCGATTTATTTTTACGGTTTTTTTGATGTTGAATCTTGCATCTAGTAGTTGATTCAAATGTATGATACATTACTGAAAAAAGGGTAGAAACGTATCATCTACAATTTCTTGACTCACTCTACCCAAGGTAATGATTTTTGATCTATCTCTACACTATTTTTTGATGTTCAATCTAGCATCTAGTAGTTGATTCAAATGCATGATACATTACTGAAAAAGTAATTTTATTATATAGCAATGTTTCATATTCATATTTAATGTATTGATATATAACCCTAATGTTGTTGAATCAAGTTTTTAATGTATCTTTAATCTTATTCAAATGTAAGTTTTATAAAATTTTGTTTTAAAGTATATGTTCAATTCATTTTTATAATGTATCTTCTGCATTTTGTAGGGATTGTGGATTGTTTGCAGCTATGTTTGCTGAATTCCTTAGCGATGAAATTTCAATTCCATCTAATGGTTTCCGATCCGATTATCTCCGCTCAAGATATGTGTCACTCCCCGAGCCTACACCCTGGACATGGCAGACATTCGAGAATCATTGTTTTCCCCAAGCGAACCCTTGGCCTGATTTAACTCATAGCGAAAGACTTACTGATAATTAGGATGAAATCAAAAGCACAACTTTATGTCAATGTCTCAAAGAAATACTCAGAATATTTTAGAAAATAAAACATTCAAACTGGCCTCAAGGGCAACTCAAGTCTAGAACATAACAACTGAAATGAACAAGACTCATGAACTACTGTCTATCTATCTATGAAGTCTCTACTAATTGATATGGACGTCAGAACAAGATCCACGACATCCTAATAACAAAATGAAATAACTGAAAGTAAATAGGGAATCCTTCAGAAGCAAGGAGGCTCACCCAACAACTCTGGAACTCAACTGGATCAACGAAGTGTTGGATGCTGATCCTGGTTACCTGCATCATAAAAGATGCAGGCCAAATGGCGTCAGTACATGGAATGTACGAGCATGCGAAGGAAAATCTAAAACATGACATAAGCTTGAACTGGAACTGAAGAAACACATACCTCGTCTCAACTCAACTCAACCTCATTTCAATATAAAGCAATAGAAATAATGTAGTATAAAGAAAAAAATTTAAACAGTAGATAACAACTCAATGTATTAGAAAATACAATATAAACTCTATTTGTATGCAAAAATACAAAGTAAACTATGTTTGAGAGATTCTCTAATCGACAACCATCACTATGAGTTATGTGATCATACATCGTCTAGCCCACGCTGCCAGAACTGTCCTATACTTTGCCGGGGTATAGAACTCCTCAACTAAGTGGATCCACTAGTCTATGCTAAAAAGCAATAAAGGAATCATCTAAAAAGTATAACCCTTTTCTACCCACGTTGGCTACATGGTTTATGAGGGCTGTGAGTTGTTAGAACTCTCCCCCATATCGGTGCTCAATACTACTCCCAAAATATAGCTTAGCTCATTATGTTTTAAAGAAAACATTTCCTCTTCCTCAACTTTGAGATTATTACTCAAAATGTTTTCTTTTAAAAGAGATGATACTTAAAACTGCTCATGAACTCTTTTGTAAATCGGTGTTTCCACTTTTCTTAAATGTAAAAACATTTCTCTTAGGAATACTTAGTTCCCAAATATCATTTTTAAGAAAATGAACTCAACTCTACTCTTCCTCAAACTCAAATGCTCAAGTCTTAAAACAAGTTTAAAAATAATTTGTAAAAAGTCTTCTTAAAATGACTTGAAGACCTCTCAAGACTTGACTCTTAGCTCTATTATGATTCACGTTGTGAACGATTTCTAGATGTTTAGAAGTATTTTAAAGTAGTTAGAATCAATAGGGAGTGAAGGTACACTTTAAGAGAACTTAAACGGCCAGCTAAAAAATGGAAAAAGGGTGGGGTCAGGCGACCCTAGCACACTGATGGCGCGGGGCGCCAACACCTAAAGTTCAGAAGCCCATTTCTGGCGCACTGCTGGGGCGCCACCCCAACCCCTCTTGAGCATCTGGGGCGCGCCACCCAACCCCTCCCCAGGCAATTCCGACGAATATTTCTACTTGTTTTCTGATCCTAAATTACTTTAATTGACTAATTTCCTCAAGTTTTCCTTAGATTCAATTGCTCAATACAAGTACACAAGAATCAACTAAAAAAAACTCTTAAACTCAATACGATTATCTCAAGAACTCATCAAATCCTCAACAATCAAGATTACAAATGAAACTTCAAGAAAACTCATCAAGAACTCAAATCCTTCAACTTTCAAGAACAAAATTACGCTGAAATTAATATGATTGGCATGTGGGTGAACGAACCCAACACTATGAGAACTCACATACCTCTTAGGGATTAAACCCTTAGCGAAACAACCTTCGATTCGTAAGAAAACTTGATGAACGCCTTGACTTTTCTCTTTTCTCCTCTTCTTGAATTCCTCTCAAAATCCTAAGCGTAAATTAAATTAGTTTGGAAAAACCGAACCAAATCAGTTTAGACCCCTAATTATTTACTAAAAACGCTTAAATCTGAAAGAGTAAAGAAAAGACCAAAATACCCCTCATATTTTTGGGTAACTTTCCTTAACCGGACAACGCGACTTTAAACGGGCATATCTCTCTCATACAAGATCAAAAATTAACAAACTTGGTGGCATTGGAAAGAGGATTCCAAGACCTTTCATTTGATATCTTATGAGCCACCTAACTAATCATGTACTGAAAGTTATGGTCGTTTGAAGTTGACCCAAAACTCATAACTTATGCATAACTTGCAAAATTTTAGATTTTGCTACTTCCAATTTAGTTCTTTCTAATTTTTAGCTTTTTCAAATAGCGATGTGTTACAATATGCAACTTTGCTATGAAAATACAGCAGTGAAAAGGCTGAAGCAAGATATGTTAGTGATAATGATGATCCTTCAATGCTTAGGGGTCATTTCACACCACTAGACCATGATGATTTAGTTAATCTGGAATAGTTATAGTGTATCAATGGATACACACTGTTTTTTAATTTGTACTATTTTCAAGATACATTAACTCAAGTGTTGAAGTGCTTCTCTAAAAACTTGTTTTGTTTGACTCTTAATATCAATCTATTTTGTTCCGTTAATCTCAAAATGTATATTTGTCTATATTTTTTTCAATTGTAATCATAATGTGTGTGGTAAACAATACAAATTAGGATAATTTTAAAAATTATTCGAATCAACCTATCTTCATGAATTAAAGTATCACACATTTTTATCGTTCATGATGTTATTGATACACTTAATTTATAACACTTGTAATATACATTTCTTACCTGTATAATGTTCATTATTTAATGTATCAAATATTTTTTTAACATTTTATGTTATATGTGATACATTAAAGACATGTTGTTTACAATCATGATATATCAGATACATTATTTATCAAAATTCAACAAAACTATATATTACATGTATATTCTATCAAATTTACAAATGTTAATAATTTAATAGTGTTATTAAATCATCATCAATCAGAAATGAACACAAATTTAAACATTTTTTTGCTCTGATAAAATTTGAACTTGAAATATCATATCGACATTCATTAGAACTCATCATTGGATTAAAACATTATTTCTCAATCGGAAATAAATTGAATCAATAAAATAAAGCTAAATAGAACGACATATGAAACTTTACTAAACAAATTGCGAGCCTAGTTTATTTGAAACAGTAAGGTAATATCCTAACAATTTCTTTGCGATCAACAAAGCATGAAAACTAGATGCATTGAATATAAATAACCAATCAAAAGCAATAAAATGTCAGAAATTTCTTGAAAATCAAATGTAATATGCACACAATGGACCACTAAAAGTTGAAGTACAAGCATATAATGGTGCAAAGAGAAAAGAAGGGTAATTTCCTTGTCACCCTCAACACGACTTCACTTCATTCATTCATTGTGATGAAATATAACATTCCTTCAACAGTAGTAGAAAAACTATCTAATTACTCAAATATTTTTACCATAAACTTATATACATGGAGAGAGGCGAGCGAGAGAGAGAGGTGAGCGAGAGAGTCAGCATGTATCTTTTGATACTATATATATACTAATTACATGCTAAAATATAGATACATAAAGAGAGGGTGAGAAAGAGAGTCAGTGTATCCCAGATACATACGAGTCACACTTGAATACAATGTATTTGAAATAAATTACACAAAACTTGACCTGCATGTATCTGAGTGTGCCAGATACATGTATCTGGTGAAGTAAATGTGGTACAAAAGGTAATTTCAAAAATTAAAATAAAGAAACATAATTAGTTCTTAACTAGTAAGATTTGTGTTGTTTGCTCATACTATTAATATGATCCAAATTTTCTTTGTGCAGATGGATAGTGGGTCCATAACCATAAATGAGAAGAACTAAGTAATTACCTACACTTATGTTGTGTTTTTCAAGAGTAAAATTGACTAATTTTCAAAGATAAATTTGATTATATTAATTCGATGTTTTAAAATAAAAATTTAGATATTCAAAAACTCTACAAAAAGTACCGTAAATTGCAAAAAAAAATTCATATCAATATGGTGAAAAGTTATATTTTAAAATGTTAATCAAAGTTTATATTGTTTGGCTCTAAAAAAAAAACGGTGACAAGTAAAAAGGAATAGACGGAGTATTACAAAGTATGCACTTTTGTCGAAATGTTGTATTGAAATACATACAATATATGTGTTATGTGTATATTTACTTGAATATTCGTGTTTACTCTACTCAACACACCCCAAATGTGTTTCTCCATTTATTGTTGAGGCTGGAGTTTGGTGACCTTTTCCTAATTCAAAAGTAATAATATGGACTACTAATAGCACAAGCAGATAAAAGTGCAGAGAAAAAAGAATGGTAATTTCCTTGCCACCGACAACACGACTTGACTTTATTCATTCATTGTGATAATTACACAAACATTTCTCTTCATAAATATTAATTCACTCTATAGTTTGAAATAATTATATATTGTCTCACTAATTAATAATTTCGTATCAGATTATAAGTCAGATACACCCTCCTTCAGATATCAAGTTAGATACATGTATCAATAATACTAGATACATATATCTATGATATCAAATACATTCTAAAATATAGATACATACGGAGAAAAATGAGCGAGAGAGGAGAGAGGTGAGTGAGAGAGTCAACATTTATCTTTTGATACTAGATACATATATCTTTGATTCCTGATACATTTTGAAATACAGATACATAGAGAGAGAGGTGAGCGAGAGAGCAAAATCAAAAGGCGAATGAGCTAGATAGGAGAAAGGCGAGTGAGAGTGTCATTATATCTCAAATACATGCAAATCACACTTGGCTACTGTATATCTAGATACAGAAGATAATATCAAAAACTAAAATAGATACACATATTTAGCAGGGCCGACTCAACAAGATTGGGGGCCTAAAGCGAAATTTAAGGGAGGGGGCCTAATATTTTATTTTTTCATCATATATACTTTTATTTATAATCTACTTTTCTAGCTTTTTTAGATGCAAAATCATTAGTTATTGTTTTATAATCGATTTGTTTTAATATTTCCTTTTCATTTGATAATATAGCTTAATCCATTCAATCTCTCTTGAGACATTGTTGATCTTAAATAAAATTTAATCAATTTTAGTTTCGAAAAACTTCTTTTGGCTGAGGCAACAGTTAGAGAAACTGTTAACATAATTCTATAAGCAATATGTGTATTTGGAAAAGAATCAAGTCTTTGATTTGATTGCGCATTTTCATTAGATCATTATCTTCTACATGTATTATTTCTCTTAGCACTTTCAATTCAAAAAATAAATCTAAACCATCAATAGTAGAATAACTATTATGTGTTAAAGTTCAAGGTTAAGACAATGTTTTTTTAAATTCTCATCATCTAGTGATCTCAATTTACCACTAAATAAGAAACATAAAATATTTTCATATGCTTCAATTGGTTCAAATCTATTTTGAAGTGAAAAAAATAGCTTGATCTACTATATATATATATATATATATCTTAAGTAATCAACTCTAGTTTCAAGGGACTTTGTGATTTCGTTATCAATATTTTCATCAAATTATTTTTTACGAAATTTAGGTTCTATATTCACTTCATATGCAATTTCCTAAGTAGAAATCATAGCACTCATAGTACATATAAATTTTATTTTAAAAAAAATAACATTCATAAGTAAAAAAAAAATAATTAAAAATGGGGCCCCAAGAGATTGCTTTACACTCTGTTTGGATCATTGTTACCCATTGTTTCATAATGTATTGAATTGTATTGTACTCTATTGTACTATATTGTATGGTAGATACAATGTTTGGCTAGACTGTATTGTTTGTTGTTGTTTAATAATATTTTAATTGTTTGGTTTGATTGTATCGTATTGTATTATAATTTATAAATTTACTAAAATATCCTTAATTATTCTAGGGCAGGATGTTTGACTAGAATTAAATAATACTAAGGTAAAGGGTAAAATAGTATTATGAAATATTAAATAAAGATATAATTGGAAAAAGAAATTAAGTAACAATGGGAACACACCAAATCGGTTATTCCATAAAATAGGGATTTTCATTGTTACGTAACAACGAAATTTAACAATACAATACAATATATTTTAAGTAACAATCAAAACAAACATTATAGGTATAGTAACGATACAATACAATACAATGGGTAACAATGATCCAAACAGAGTGTTAGTGGCCTAGGGATTAAGACGGCCCTGATATTTAGACCCTAAACTAATGAGATTTGTCTTGTTTGCTCATAATAGTAATATGGTCCAATTTTTCTTTGTGCAGATGGATATTGGCCCATAACCATAAATGTGAAAGGTACTCATATATATTCAATTGTGATGGATTCAAATTGGTAAAAAATGTATGGCTAAAATCCCATTGGATTTCTGGAGCTGAAACTTCTCAGAATAATTAATGCGTTGACTAGAGTAGACATTAAGAAATTTCCTATTAATATTATTAGTTGTTTGGAATGCTCATAGAAGCTTTCATTTTTGAATTGGTACTTGTTTATTTCTTCTTTCCTCTATATAACTAATTTGTTCATCAATTGATCTGATCCATACACTAGACTATTAATCGAATCTATGGCATCATCTTCTTCTTTTGCGAGTAATTCACAGTACTGTCCTCAACGGAAGTACGATGTCTTTCTAAGTTTTAGAGGAGAAGATACTCGGAAAAATTTTACGAGTCACTTGCACCAAGGTTTAGAAAATAAGGGAATATTCACCTTTCTAGATGATAAAAGGCTAGAGGATGGAGATTCCATCTCAGAAGAACTTGTGAAAGCTATAGAAGAGTCTCAAGTTGCAGTAATCGTTTTCTCAAAGAATTATGCTACGTCAAGGTGGTGCTTGAATGAACTAGTGAAGATAATGGAATGCAAGGAGAAAAAAATTGGACACAGTCATACCGGTCTTCTGTTATGTGGATCCACACATGTTCGATACCAAAGTGAGAGCTTTGCAGAAGCATTTGCCAAACACGAATCGAGGTACAAGGATGATGTTGAGGGGATGCAGAAGGTGCAAGGATGGAGGAATGCCCTAGCTGCTGCCGCAAATCTAAAGGGATATGATATCCGTGACTGGTGAGTTGAAAACACATAAATTGAAAAGAAACCATATGGGTATTGCATTATAGGAAAAACCTCAAAAAATGAGTCAAAACAGAATCTTAATTATATTTTTGCATATTCCCGAATTATATATTTAAATCAGTAAGAAGGAAAACTATTCTGATTGATTTATGTTTATATAACTTATTCACTATTTATGTCTCAAGTTGCTCTACTAATTTTTATTCCTGATTCTTTATCTGTATATATTAACAATATTCTTTTTTTATATATAGGATTGAATCAGACTTCATTCAGCTTATTGTTAACCAAGTTTCGTCCAAATTATGCAAGACTTCAGTATCTTATTTGCGAAATGTTGTGGGAATAGATACTCATTTAGAAAAAGTAAAATCCCTATTAGAAATGGAGATCAATGATGTTCGGATTGTTGGGATCTGGGGAATGGGCGGAGTTGGTAAAACGACAATAGCAAGGGCTATTTTTGATACAAACTCAAATCGATTTGATGGTGCTTGTTTTCTTGCGGATATTAAGGAAAACAAGTGTGGAATGCATTCTTTGCAAAATATTTTTCTCTCAGAACTGTTGAAGATAAAAGGTAACCACGTGAATAATAAGGAGGACGGAAAGCACATTATAACTCATAGACTTCGGTCTAAGAAGGTTTTAGTTGTGCTTGATGACATAGATCACAATGACCATTTGGATAACCTAGCTGGAGATCTTGATTGGTTTGGCAAAGGCAGTAGGATTATTGCAACAACTAGAGATAGACATTTGTTGGGAAAGAATGATGTAGTATATGAAGTGACTACACTACTTGACCATGATGCTATCAAATTGTTCCATCAATATGCTTTCAAAGAAGAAGTTCCAGGTGAATGTTTTGAGAAGCTCTCGTGGGAGGTCATTGATCATGCTAAAGGCCTTCCTTTAGCACTGAAAGTGTGGGGTTCTTTCTTACGCAAGAGGGACATAATTGAGTGGAGAAGTGCTATAGAGCAAATGAAAATTAAATCCAAGTCAGAAATTGTTGAAAAACTTAAAATTAGCTACGATAGACTGGAAACCATACAACAAGACATATTTCTAGATATAGCATGCTTCTTACGAGGGATTGAAAAAAAAAATATCATAAAAATTCTTGAGAGTTGTTATTCTGGAGCAAATATTGAATTGAGTGTCCTAATTGACAAATCTCTTGTGTTCATCGACAACTATGATATGATTCAGATGCATGACTTAATACAAGATATGGGTAAATATATAGTGAATATGCAAAAGGATCCAGGTGAACGCAGCAGACTATGGGAGGTTAAAGATTTGAAAGAAGTGTTGGTCAACAATACAGTAAGTAGACTAAACAACACAATAATATTCAATTTCTAGTTTTCATTTATCAAAATTCATTTATGTTATGCTATCAAGCCATGAATTAGTCTAGTAGCCGCTTAATATGTTTGATCTAACTTTTATTCTTTGGATTAACTTGAAATTTGATCGATACTTCGTACATAATAACTCAATTAGTAATCTTTTAAGCTAATATTACCCAACTATTTACTCTGAGTAACATTTTGTAAATAAAACTTCTCGAATGGAAAAAATACAAGGAGGGGTAAATCTTACCTTACAAATCCTTGGTCTAGAATTCACTTGATCATACATTATTTTTTATTTAAAAGATGAGAATTATTACAATTTCGTTATATCACTGCATGAAAAGGTTTTCGACTTTACTCTAAAAACTAAGAAATCTGAGAAGATTTGGCGTCATATTCATTCATTGTACCCAAATTTTTTTAATGATTGCTTTTCAAGAACTTCAAGTGCAATAATAAATGATTCAAAACATTCCAAAAATTTTTTTGCATGCAAGGAGTAAGAAAATAGTGATATTGGTAAGCGAATTTTACATGACATCTGAAGTTATAATTTGTGGCTTGTGATCTTTTTATTAGGGGACAGTGGCAGTGGAAGTAATCTGGTATAGTTATATTCGAAAACTATGGTTTAGCAAAGAGGCAATGAAAAGTATGAAAAGACTTAGGATATTATATATAAGTAACTATGCAAGGTACCGGTCTCCACATTATAGCTCCGGGAGTGATTCGGAAGACGACGTTTCCCATGAATATTCCAATTGCCATGATGGTTTCATTGAGTACCTGCCCAACAACTTGCGTTTGTTTATTTGGTATCGCTATCCTTGGAAGTCATTGCCAAAAAATTTTAAACCACAAAGGCTTGTTCATCTTGAACTCCAAGATAGTTTGTTGCATGAATTATGGACGAAAAGAAAGGTACAACTTTATTTGAAATACTTTTTATTTTTGCAGAATAGTAAAACTTCCCTAAACTTGGCACGGTTTATTTTAGTGTAGACATAAATTTGTGTTGTTTTCATTATGGTCTTTGTCATCATTTGTCCTCCCCACGAGTCTCGGGTTGAGATCCACACTGCCACATGGCATTATTTAAATAATATATATACTTTTTTTTTTTTTTACCTTTTTAAGTTTTGTACCAAATTTTAAAATACATGCTGAAATAAATAGCCATAGCATCTTAAGAGGAAATAAAAAGAAAACAACAGATGGAACGCTAATTGTTTTTTATTTGGATAAATATAATAAAATTTTAGTGAACTGTCAAGTTTAAGGTGTTTTAGTTATTCTACCTTTTATTTATAGTATACTAATGACAACACTTTTACATAGTTTATGAACATGTACAAAAATAAAAAAAATAAAAACAATTTCTAATTTCCCACAGTATTAAACAATTTCCTTGTGTGTTTTGAATAGATACTTTTGCTGTCTCTACGAAGGCTAGATCTCCGGTACTCTACATGCTTGATGGAAACACCAGATTTCACCGGGATGCCAAATTTGGAGTATTTGGATTTGAGTGGATGTAAGAGTCTTAAAGAGATTCACCATTCCCTGGGATGTTCCAGAAAACTCATCTCTTTAAAGTTGTATGGTTGTACAAACCTTGAGAGGTTTCCATGTTTAAACGTGGAATCTCTTGAAAATCTATGTCTAATGTGTTGCTTCAGTTTAGAGAAATTTCCAGAATTCCTTGGAAGACTGAAGCCGAAGCTAGACATTTCTGTGGGAGGCTCCGAGATAAGGAGTGGTTGGCCTACAGTGCTAGATTTGAGTCGTTTGCACAAACTTGTAGCTTTTCCAAGCAGCATTGGCATGGTGAAGCTAAATCTATCGGGTTGCTCTAAGTTTGAAAGCCTTTCAGAAGGGATAGGGGATTTAGAAAACTTGGAGGAGCTTGACGCCAGCTATACTCTAATCTCACAACCTCCATCTTCCATTATCCGGCTGAACAAACTTAAATCATTGAGTTTTGCAAAAAAAAAAAACAGGAGGAGGTCTCGTAGATGGAGTGTTCTTTGTTTTCCCTCACGTGAATGAAGGGTTACACTCATTGGAAAAGCTGGATCTCCGTTACTGCAATTTAACAGATGGAGGACTTCCGGAAGACATTGGATGTTTATCCTCTTTGAAAGAGTTGCATCTCCAGGGAAATAATTTTGAGCATTTGCCTCTAAGCATAGCCCAACTTGGTTCTCTTCGATATTTGGACTTATCAGAGTGCAGGAGGCTTAAAAAGTTTCTAGGTGTTAACGTGGCTGAAGGGTTACGTTCATTGGAAAATCTGAATCTCAGTTCCTGCAATTTAAAAGATGGAGGACTTCCGGAAGACATTGGATGCTTATCCTCTTTGAAAGAGTTGTATCTCAACGGAAATAATTTTGAGTATTTGCCTTCAAACCTTGGTACTCTTCAAACATTGCACTTATCAGTTTGTCATATGGCTCTGAAAAATATTCCTAATTTACCACAGAGGGTGATATTCACGCCACTGCCATATGGCTCTGAAAAGTACAATGATTTGATTCCTATTACGTTTGCCCGTGCCATGTTTCAGAATATCTCTGATTCACATTCCTTGTCATTAAGAATGTTTACCATTAAGCATGCTGGGAATAAAATCCCTAGTTGGTTTCACCATCGGGGAACAGATAAAAGTGTATCAGTCAATTTGCCTGAAAATTGGTACGCATGTGATAACTTCTTGGGATTTGTTGTATGTTATTATTGTAACAAATAACTCACAGCCTTGAGAGCCTGTATGCATTATCAAATATCTTTATATTGTACAAGTGCATAGAGACGTAATATAACATAACTCAAACTATAAGACTCCTACAAGTACTAGACTAGGAATATTGGATTAGGAGTCCTAATATGCCCCCTCAATCTGGACGAGATGACATTACGGACAGATTGTCACGTAAAAAGCAAAATTGAGATGAGGGTAAGCCCTTTGTAAAGACATCAGCTAATTGCAAACGAGAAGGCACATACTGGACAACCAAATCACCTTGAGCTACTTTGTCACGAACATAATGAAAATCAACATCAATATGTTTGGAGCGATCATGGAACACTGGATTACGAGACATGTATGTTGAGCTAACATTGT
>JAJOOR010086358.1:0-24921 GCA_036250505.1 Solanum acaule | reverse complement strand
AAAAAAAAAAAGAGGGGTTCTCTCTAGAACACCATTGAAGGCAAAGGTCAAGTTGGAGCTAGGGTTTCGAATTTAAGGTTTCTTGCATCAAATTTCGTGGGTTTTCTCAATACTTAGGTATGGTGGCTCTTTATCTAAAGCTAGTTTTCACTTTAGAACCAATTTCAAAGGGTTTCAAATTCTCAAAGGTTATGAAAAACTTCTATTTGTTACTCTACTCAAGGGTTCTTGCATTAAATGGTTTTAAATGATGGATTGTGATATTGTTGATATTAAATTGATGTTTTCAAGTGAAAAATCTCATGAACCTTTGATAACTTCTACCTTGGCTTTATCAACCTCTAATCCCGACTTAGACACCTTATGTCCCAACACTATCCCCTCTCTAACCAAAAAATGACACTTTTACCAATTTAGCTCTAAGTTAGTGTCCTCACACCTAGTAAGTACTTTATCAAGATTCTAGAGATATACCTCAAAAGACTTCCCAAAGACAAAGAAATCATCCATGAACACCTCTACAAAGTCTTCCACCATATCATGAAAAATGGCCATCATACACCTTTGAAAAGTCACCAGTGCATTTCAAAGTCTGAATGGCATTCGTTTGAAAGCATAGGTACCGTAAGGACAAGTGAACGTGATCTTTTCCCCATCCTTGGGTGCAATTAAAATCTGGTTATATCCAGAATACCCATCTAAGAAACAATAGTACTCCTGCCCTGCTAGTTGGTCAAGCATCTGATCAATGAAGGGAATCGGGTAGTGATCTTTTCGGGTGGCATCATTCAGCTTCCGGTAATCCATACAAATCCTCCATATGATCACTGTTCTAGTAGGAATCAACTCATTTTTCTCATTCCTTACCACTTTCATACCTCCCTTCTTGCGAACACATTGCACAAGACTTACCTACTTACTATCAGAAATCAGGTACACAATTCCAACATCTAACCACTTTATTACTTCCTTTCTCACCACTTCTTTCATCAAAATATTTAGCCTACGTTGATGTTGTGCACTTTGTTTGTGATCCTCTTCCATGTAGATTTTGTGCATACATAACGCCGGACTAATCCCATGAATATAAGCCAATTGCCATCCAATAGCTCTGTTTCTCCACTTTAGGACCCTCATGCCGCATCAACCGTGAGTAGGCAGAATTTTTCGTTCCAACTTAGGAGCTTCTTCGATAGAAGGTTTGGGTGGAGGCCCTAACTCACGATCTAATGGCTCTACTCTCCGCTTATGTATCTCCATGACTACCAGATTCAAACAAGTCTCTATCTCTTGAGTGTCAGTATCTCCATCTACATCATGCCCCACTAACACTCTTTATAAGGGATCCTCGGGCACAATTAGTTGCATTTCTACATCATGATTTACAATCGTAATAGTGGACAACTCCTCATAAATGAATGGTAATTTCAAGGCACGATAATCATCAAATACCTCAACCTTATCATGTGCGCTCATAGTTAACTGCCCTACTGCTACATAAATTAATGCCCGCCCCGTAGCCAAGAACGGACGTCCCAGAATGAATGGAACTTCATAATCAGGTTCAAAGTCTAAGACAACAAAATCCAATGGAAAGATCAAGGAACCTACTTGTACTAACACATCCTCTACTACCCTCTCTGACCTAACAATGGACCTATCAATGAGTTGTAGAATGACAGTGGTTCGTTTTGGACTACCCAACCCAAGATTTTTATACAATGATAAGGGCGTAAGATTAATACTAGCACCCAAATTACACAACCCCCGGGCATGAACATTTTTCCCAATTATAATCTACAAAGTACAACTACCCGGGTCTTTTAACTTCTTGGGTAATCTATTCTGAATTCTAGAGTTGTACTCCTCAATAAGTGCTACAATTTCATACTCCGTGAGCCTCCTCTTATTAGCCACTATCTCCTTCACGTACTTACCATACTTCGAAATACCCTGCAAAATGTCAACCAAAGGCAGGTTAATGTGATACTATTTAAGGAGAGAGAGAAACTTACCGAACTATTTGTCTTCATTCTGCTTTCAGAGCCTTTGTGGAAATGGAAGGGGTAGTTTCTTTTGAGGAACGGGCGACTCAACATTGGAGTTCTTTACTAGCTCTTCCACTTTCTTTTCCTTATTACCTGCATCATCATCTCTCTTCTTTGGAGCTAGTTCCTCTAGTTGTAACCCACTTCTAGTACTTACCGCATTCAGTTGCTTTGGGTTGGGTTCCGTATCACCGGGCAGTCCACCTTGGGGACATAAGTTCAGAGAATTGGCTACTTCCGCAACTTGTTTCTCTAAACTCATTTGGGACATTTGAATGTTTCTGATGTTCTCATCCTGCTTATCTATCCTAGCATTTATTTTTGTCCCTAGTTCAGCCATGATCTTTTGGAGTAACTCCTCATTAGTCATCCCCCCTTTGGTGCCCTTGGATTTGCGCCTTGGTTAGGATTTTGGTATTGCTGCCCATCCCCTTGGGAATGATATTGGTTATCCCCTTGTGGTTGGTTTTGGTTTTGGTTCCCACCCCATGAGAAGTTAGGATGGTTCCTCCAACTAGAGTTATATGTATTACCATAGTTTTGTTGACCTCCACCTCTTTGCGCATTACCCACATAGTTCACGAAATCTGGGTTTCCCTCACAAAATTTGGTTTCATGTGTAACACTACCACAGACTCCACACCAACTGGTTGCTTATTGTACAACGTTTACTGGTGCTTGGTTTAGGGCCATTTGTTTGAAATGCATGGTCATGTTATGTTGTATTGCATCCAGTTTGGTATTTATGGCTGTAGCTTGATCTACATCTAAGATTCCTGCAGCCCTTTGGGTTGTGGTTCTAGGCATTTCCCCCTCATACCCCGGGTTCCCTAATAAGAATCTATTGAGTAAGTCGAATAACTCCTCATGGGTTTTTGCTACGGCTTTTCCACCTGCTGCAATATTAATAAGTACACGTGCATTATAATATAAACCCTCAAAGAATGTGTGAGCAAGTACCTCATTATCTTGCATGTGGTGCGGGCAAACATTCAACACTTGTTTAAAACGAGCCCATGCTTGGTACATATTGATGAGTCCACAAATTGGACTCATTTAGGGCTATATTTTAATAAAAATTATGTCCTCAAATGCTTATTTTATCTCAATATCTGATGAAAACCCTTAAGTTTCAGGCATTTGATGTTTGAAGGAAAGCATGGACACTACGTCACAAAAGGGAATGAAAAGGCTGAAAAGAACGAAGAAATGAAGACCTGAGGATCACGGAGTTCACTTGGCGAGCCACCGAAGGGTCTTACTCCGCCTTTTGTTCCAGTGTGTTGAGCCTTGAAGGAAAGGATCAAGTTGGTCACGGAGTTCACTTGGCGCATCGCTGAGAAGTTCTGCGAAGCAGTACCATGTCACCCAATGACCCAGAGCACGACGATGCTGAAGGCTGGTGCAAAATGGCGATGAACTACACCAAAGGGTGAATCACCGAGTTGATCGGCGATTCCGACTAACGACGCCGAATGATCCGCTGCAGCACAAATCTGTGAAAGCTATAATTACTAGTTAGAGTTTTAGTTTTAAGAGTCGAACAATTATTATAATTTTCATATTAAATAGTACTCTTTGATATTTTTGCTCTAAGTTTGAGAGGGTTTTGAAGACTTGAATTTCCAAAGGGTTTCATCTTCAAGATTTGGATTTGGGTATCTTGGATTCTTCAATTTTAGCCTGTATCAAGACTTAAATCTTCATATCTAGTTGAATGCAAGCTCAATTTGGTATAAATTTCTATCTCTTATACATATGTGGCTAAAACCCCCAATTATTGGGGTGTGATTTAGAGAATATGGGTTAAGATAATTGTTGGGTCTTGCTTGTTTATACTCTATTCGTAGTTTAAATGTGATTTCATTTAGTGGTTGTGGATGAATTTAATGAATTTGTACTTTAAAATACAAGTTTATTTATCTGTTTTCGGCTTGCTCGAGAGAGAGGTCGTAAAACTAAGACCACTAGATTGATGGCCAGTGTGAGTGGGTCGACATGAGGTTCCGCTCGAGAGAGTGAACCCTAGTCTCACGTCCACACACTCAACTTGAGAGAGTGAGTGGTTTAAGGCGTAGGCTGGTCTTTATGCGGCAAGTTGGTGTCCGAGAGGAACACATTTGAAACGGGGTAAGTTCCTCGAGAGAGAGCTTATCCCCCTTAAAGTCTGGCCTAGTCACAATTATTCTATGAATCATCTATCGAAAGCATATACCCAATAATCTAGCTTAACCCGTATTCCCGTCACATCCCAAGGATCCCCTCTCATTACTTAGAAACCCTTGTTTATTTTGCTGTTTTTACTTACCAGTGACAAAACCCCATTGTTAATTGATACTCTTGTGTCCCCCTTTTTAATTTACAATATTTTTAATCGTTAATGTCTTTAGCTACGACTAGTTAGAATTAAATTTTATTTTTCTATTAATTCTCAAAATCACTCTCTTGGAAACGATCCCAACCCTTGGTTGGGTTACTAAACTATTGTACGATCATAGACACTTGCATCAGAAGTGGTGTCTTGATTACACAAACATCAAAATGGCAACGCTACCGGGGAGTGGTGTTCTTTGAGAATTTTTAGATTAGTAGAATTTTTGTTCTTCTTAGTTGTAGTTTACTCACTTAGTCTTCAGTTTTGTTTTGAGTATTTGTGTGTCACAACAGGACATATGAGTGCAAACGGGGAAAAAGCTGCCAAGCGGGTCACCCAACGGGTGGTGCTTTTCATCGAGACGACATCGATGATGTTAATAGTATTTATAACCATTCCCATTTGGGCGAGATGTGCAATTTGCATGCCACACACCGACGAAAATGCAATGTTCGAAGTAACTAGCGCAACACTCCAGCTCGTACATTTAAGAGGTTTATTTGGAGGGTTAAAGCATGAAGATCCACACGAACATATATGAAGCTTTGTGGAGGTGTGAACCCCTTTATCATTCAAGATTCTATCCCAATAATCCATTCGTCTTCGCTTATTTCCATTATCATTGACTGGAGGAGCTACTAGTTGGTTGGCCGACCTTCCAAACAACTCCATCAAATCATGGGAGGAGCTGATTATAGCCTTTCACGAAAGATTCTTTCCCCCCATCAAGAATGATGAAACTGAGAGACGACATTCAAAATTTCAAGCAAAAGGAGGGTGAACCAATTCACGAATCATGGACAAGGTTCAACAGATTTTTGCGTAAGTGCCCAACGCATGGACTGCCAGGTGAATTGTTGCTCCAATACCTTTACCGTAGTCTGGACTCAGTTAATAAAGGAATAGTTGATCAGTTGGTGCAAGGAGTAATAATGTTACAATTATTTGAAGTAGCCGCATTTCTCCTAGATGGCATGACTAGAGTAAATCAAGCTTGGTACACAAAAGATGACCAAGTTTCCCCACTGTGATTCAGATTAATGCAAGAACAACTCGATAAAGAAAGGGAGAGGGATAAAAACATCAAAATGATGTTGTCTCAAATGGAAGTGATACAAGAGCACATGAAGGGGACGGATGGAGTATTTTGAGTTGAGGAGGGTTCTTCTTCTGGTTACTTAAGACTGGGGGAGAATCAAGGTTGGAACTCTGAAAGAGTTGAGGGGGCTTTTTCATCCGATTACTTAAGACCGGGGGAGAATCAAGGTTGGAACTCCACAAGATCTGAGGAGGGTTTCCACCCACGCTATCAACAGCAGGGCAGAAATAAAGGTTGGAACCATTATAGGAGTGAAGAACCAAGGAGATATTGCCATGACTGGGCTGAACAAGATGACCATGAAGAAGGCCATACTCAATTGAGTGAAAGCCCAAAATCAAAAGGGAGTGCAAGTAGTCCTCGGGTAAATGATCTATTGTCACACATACTTGATAAAGTTGAGGGCTCTGATGCCATCAAAATGCTAGAAGGTCAATTGAGTCTATTATCAGCTCAATTAAGATCTAGGACACTGATGGAAGATAGTGAAAGAGGGCTGGCTGTAGTTACCCGGAGTGGAAATATGGTAAAAGAGAATGATATGGAGGATGAGGACCCTCGAATGCAGGAAGAGAGCCAAAGCATAGAGGAACGAGAATTGCCTATTCCACAAAACCTTGCCAAAGAACCACAAGAGGATGCAGAGCAACATGTTCAAGTTCCAAAATTCAAGCACCTTTACCCAAAATACCTCCACCATTTCCTCAACATTTGAAAAAGAAGAATAAAGATGAGAAGTTCAAATTTTTTTTGTCAGTATTCAAGAACTTATCAATTAACCTTCCTCTTGTGGAAGCATTGTTGGAAATGCCGGGATACGCCAAATTCATGAAAGAGCTGGTTACAAGGAAAATGAGCTTGGACTATGAAACGATTGAGGTGCCCCATAGTTGCAATGCAATTATGACAAATGAGTCAATCACTAAGAGAGAAGATCCTGGGGCTTTCACAATTCCGTGCACAATTGGCATGCTCCAATTCGCTAAAGCTTTGTGCGATTTAGGAGCAAGCATTAACTTGATGCCCTACTTAATATACAAGCAACTTGGTTTGATGAACCAAAGGCAACCACAATGAGACTCTTTATGGCTGATCGATCAATCAAGCACCTAGTGGGGATACTCTATGACATATTGGTAAAAGTAGATTGGTTCATCTTTCCAGCTGATTTTGTGATTCTAGATTGTGAGATCGATGCTGAAATCCCCATTATTTTGGAAAGGCCATTCTTAGCCACTGGGAGAGCACTGGTGGATGTCGAAAGTGGGAAATTGAAGTTCCGTGTGAACAATGATGAGGTGACCTTCAATAGCTGTAAATCTATGAAGCAACCCAGTAATATCCATGTGGGGTCTACTGAGGATGTTATAGATGAGGCAGTGGCAAGTGTGATCCATTTAATGCACAAGAATGAACCCCTTGAATCTTTATTTGCCAATTATGATGAATCTGAAGTTCAAGGCTATGAGGAAGTGGCAGCTCCCTTATCAGGGTTAGGAGTATATTCAATAAATCCAATCAAGTTGGATATCGACCTGAAAAATAGAGAAACCCTCTTGCAAAGCCATCAATAGAAGAACCACCAAGTCTGGAGTTAAAAGCCCTACCCTCTCATCTCAATTATGCCTTCTTAGGAACCAATAATACTTTACCATTGATTATTGCAGTCAATTTGCTTGAAAGGCAGGTGAAATTGCTTATTGAAGTACTGCGGAAGCATAAAAAAGCTATTGGATGGACAATAGTCAATATAATAGGAATTCCTCCTGGCATCTGTACACACAAGATTCAGCTCGACAGTGAATGTAAACCTAGTGTGGAGCATCAACGGAGACTGAACCCTTCAATGCAAGAGGTGGTGAAAAAGGAGATCATTAAGTGGCTAGATGCGAGAGTGATCTACCCTATTACAGATAGTAAGTGGGTAAGTCTGGTGCAATGTGTACCGTAAAAAGGAGGTATAACTGTAATCCCAAATGCAAAAGGAGAACTTGTGCCGACAAGACCAGTGACTGGATGGAGAGTATGCATGGACTTTCGAAAGCTTAACTCATGGACCGAGAGAGACCATTTTCCAATACCTTTTATGGACCAGATTCTTGACCGATTATCAGAAAGAGGGTGGTATTTTTTTTTTGGATGGGTACTCCGGTTACAATCAAATCTCTATTGCACCGGAAGACCAAGAAAAAACCACTTTCACTTGCCCTTATGGAACATTTGCATTCAAAAGAATGCCATTCGGACTATGTAACGCCCCATCCACATTTTAGCATTGCATGTTGTCTATCTCTGGGGATATGGTCAAAGACTCTATGGTAGTATTTATGGATGACTTTTCAGTCATAGGGAATACGTTTCAAGAGTGCTTAACACACTTAGGATGACCTTTTACCAACAAAAGAGATTCATGTTCGACGTTAAAAAGTACTGTTGGGATGAGACATACTTGTTTCGAGAATGTGTTGATCATGTTATTAGGAGGTGTGTTCCAGAAGAAGAAGCGGTAGAAATTCTCCATGCTTGCCATGCATCTCAAGTTGGAGGTCACCATAGTGGTATTCACACTGCCGCTAAAGTTCTCCAAAGTGGTTATTAATGGCCATCCCTATACAAGTACGCACATGAATTTGTGAAGAAATGCTCTCAATGTCAGTAGCAAGGCGGAGTGTCCAGAAGGCACGAGTTGCCTCTCACTCCTATTTTGGAAGTCGAGCTATTTGATGTATGGGGGATCGATTTCATGGGCCCATTTGTGAGCTCATTTGGAAATAAATATATCTTAGTGGCTGTAGATTACATTTCCAAATGGGTGGAAGCCATCGCACTCCTAAACAACCAAGGAAAAAGTGTTGGCTAATTTCTGAAACGCTACATCTTCGCAAGATTTGGCACTCCTAGGGCAATCATTAGCGATGGGGGGTCCCACTTTTGCAATAGGTGGTTTTCAATGGCGCTTAGCAAATATGGGGTGAAACACAAGGTAGCAACCCCATATCACCCCAAACAAGTGGCCAAGTCGAAGTGTCAAATCAGGAAATCAAAAGTATCCTGACAAAGATAGTAAATACCAACAGAACTGACTGGTCTAGGAAACTTGATGATGCACTATGGGCATATCAGACCGCTTACAAAACACCTATTGGTATGTCTCCATATCAGTTGGTTTATGATAAGGCTTGTCATTTACCCATCGAGTTAGAACACAAAGCATTGTGGGCATTGAAAGCTTTAAATTTGGACTGGTCAAAAACTTCAAGAGAGAGGGTAGATCAATTGAACGAACTGGATGAATTTAGACTCAGATCGTATGAAAGTTCAGCCATCTACAAAGAGAAGATGAAGAAATGGCGTGATGCTTGGATACTCAAGCGAGACTTCAAGGTAGGAGATTGGGTTTTGCTATATAACTCTCGACTTAGACTCTTTCCCGAAAAGCTTAAATCGAAAGGGTCTGGACCTTTTAGAGTAACGCGAATGTTCACCAATGGTGCCATTGAAGTTGAAGATCAAGAAGGAACTCCATTTAAATTGAACGGTCAACGTCTGAAATTATATTTTGGGGATTGTCAAGAGATTTCTTTGGTTGAAGTGGTGTATTTGGAAGACGCCTGAAGGCCCTGCTGTGTCGTGCCACGACGTTAACTAAGGCACTATTTGAGAGGCAACCCAAAACCATTTATTGCTTTCTTTTGCTTTGATAAAATAATGATGTGTTGATTGTGCAGATGAAAGTGTGGAGACTGAACGAAAAAGTTCAGAGTGTCGAACAACAGGTCCAATTAGCGAATTGCCAAATGGTTCGGCGACTCTGAACTAGACTGCCGTTAGACTCAAGACCATATTGCATTGAAGTCTGTAAAACTCGGCGAGCTTTGGAAATTATCAGAGAATTGCCGACCATGTCGGCGATCACGATAGAAACCGCCATTTGGAACCACCGTAAACCAGAGATCCTGTAAATTCGGCAAAAAAATCAATCCGTCGGTGTTCCACCGAGTGAATAGGCGAGCTTGACTAATGTCGCCAAGTTGGCTAATACTGAACGATTTTTGCAAGCCAAAAGTTTAAAAAAAAATTCAACTTCAATCACTTTCCCTCACTTTTTATCTGTCCAAACTCACACCTACACTCTAGCTCCTATATTTTTGCATCTCTAGAGTATTTTTAGTGTCAAATTGTGCTACGAGTTGGATTACATTACTTCCTAGCATCTCAATATCCATTTGATCGGCATAAAAAGGTTGGTACTTCAAACTCCGCGTTCCTCTCCTCGAAAGTTGTACTCAAATGAAATGGCAGTACTTTGATGATGTCACTGATGCCCAGACAGATGGAGCGACTGTGTAGACAAGATTTTTTTCCCTACCTCCCTTTTCATCTTTCGTTATTCTAAAGTCTGGATATTCTGTTATTTGCATTTGAGGACAAATACTTTTTATCTGTGGTGGGGTGAGGCCCACACCTTTTATGTTGATAGTTGTGTTTTATGTATATATTTGGGTTGTTCTGCTTTAAAAATTTTGTTTTATCTGTTTCTATGGATGATTGAGCTTATGCCTCCTCTTATTTATTTTATTACAAAATGGTTTAACCCGTGTCCAAATTTTTTTGCCACCTCTCATGTGCTGAATGTGGCTGTTCTTTTGCAAAATTTAAGTCTCGATTCCGATCAATACCGATGACTTGAATAGTGCTTTCAATCGAACGAACATGAATGTACGGCTACGATGAGGCCAAATAAAGTTGCATAGAAAATATATGAACTCTTTGCATCTCGTTGTGATTAGCGATTTATCAAATCGATTCTCTTGTGATGACCGTTGCACACTAGCAAAAGTGTGGAGTCTTGTTAGACTTAAGTGTCGATGCCTTGTGTGATAAGCTTACCTGGAACCATGCATGACAACACCTAGAATTTTCCCTGTTGGTTCGGTTGACTAAGTAAGACTTTCTCTTGATATGATCTCAGACAACTTGGAAGAGTGTGAACCAATTTGACATATACCTCTTTTGTGACCTACCTTCTGAGCGTGTGATTCTCTCTTAAACACCCTTGGAGCCTTACCCTTTTTGGAAGAAACTTGATGAAAACTAGACCTTTCTTAATCCATTAACTATAATCCTCTTGAATTGTGGTTAATTGAATAGCCAACTTAGGCCAAAATCCTAAGTTGGGGGTGTGGTGAAAATGAAAAGGGAAAGTCAAGAAGTGCAAGGAAAGTCTCCTTTAACCCATGGTGTTGAGAAAAATGGAGCCCCTCCATAAAAAAAAGGAGAAAAGAGAAAGAAAAAGAAAAAGAATGAAAAAGAAAGTTGTGGAATAAAGTACAAAAGAGTTGAGGTTTCCAAACAATCCATGGAAAGTGAATAATAGGATGACCTATGATGCACTAATGAAAATGATGAAGGAAAAAGAAAGGAAGTGTTGAGAGCACCACATTTCTTGAGGATAAAAGTCACTGAGCCTAAATGACCATACATTTACACTCAGCCCCATTACAAGCCTTGTTAAGACCTTTGTGATTTTGAGAAAGTCGAAACAAACGTTGATTGGAAAATATGGGCAAACCTATAGGTAAAAGCATGCATTGTGTTCATCTTTGTGAGTGTGAGCGTTGTATCTGATTCCTGAACTTTAAATTGATTTTACCTTTGCGTGTGAATATGGAATCATCATATGCGTGTGAAAATGGAATCATCGCCGAGAAGTTTCGCGAACAGTACCATGTCGCCCAATGACCTAGAGCATGACTATGTTGCAGGCTGGTGCAAGATAGCAATGAACTACACCAAAGGGGCTGATTCTGGTGAACGATGCCGAATGATCCGCTATAGCACAAATCTATGTAAGCTATAAATACTAGTTATGGTTGTAGTTTTAAGAGTCGAACAATTATTATAATTTCATATAGAATAGTACTTTTTGATATTTTTACTCTAAGTTTGAAAGGGTTTTAAAGACTTGAAGTTCCAAAGGGTTTCATCTTTAAGATTTCAATTTGGGTCTCTTGGATTCTTCAATTTTGGCCTGTATCAAGACTTAAATCTTCATACCTAGTTGAATGCAATCTCAATTTGGTATAAATTTCTATCTCTTATACATGTGTGGTTAAAATCCCCAATTCTTGGGATGTGATTTAGCGAATATGGGTTAAGATAATTGTTGGGTCTTGCTTGCTGATAGTCCATTCGTAGTTTAAATGTGATTTCGTTTAGTGGTTGTGGATGAATTTAATGAATTTTAGTTGCAAATACAAGTTTATTTATTTGTTTTTGGCTTGCTCGAGAGAGAGGTCGTAAAACTAAGACCACTAGATCGATGGCCAGTGTGAGTAGGTCGACATGAGGTTCAACTCGAGCAAGTGAACCCTAGTTCCATGTCCACACACTCAGCTCAAGAGAGTGAGTAGGTTAAGGCGTAGGCTGGTTTTCATGCGTCAAGTGGGTGTCCGAGAGGAACACATTTGAAATGGGGTAAGTTGCTCGAGAGAGAGCTTATCCCCCTTAAAGTCTAGCCTAGTCACAATTATTCTATCAATCTTCTATCGAAAGAATGTACCCAATAATCTAGCTTAACCCGTATTCCCGTCACATCCCAAGGATCCCCTCTCATTACTCAGAAACCCTTGTTTATTTTTTGTTGTTTTTACTCACTAGTGACAATACCCCATTGTTAATTGACATTCTTGTGTCCCCCTTTTTAATTTACAATATTTCTAATCGTTAATGTCTTTAGCTACGACTAGTTAGAATTAAATTTTATTTTTCTATTAATTCTCAAAACCACTCTCTTGGGAATGATCCCATCCCTTGGTTGGGTTACTAAACTATTGTACTATCATAGACACTTGCATCGGAAGTTGTGTCTTGATTACGCAAACATCACATTTCCTCCCCTTGGTTTTATTTAAAGCTTAATATCTCATTCCTCAACCGTGCGATTTTCTAGGATGGAAAGAACTGGCTCAAGAACTTCTTAAGACTCTAAGCTATTCTAAGCTATGACTCTTGTTTTTTCTATAATCTATTCTAATATGTTCTATTCTACAACTAAGATTTGGCCTCCCTTTTATAGGAGAATGTGTCCTAATACAAACAAACCGAAATTAAAAACATTATCTCAGATGGCACACTATTCTAGTAATAGATAAGCCCTATCCCACCTAAAAATAGTAAGCCGTTATCCGGACTTACTATCTTTATCTAATATAATAAGAGACATTAAATTTTATTCAAACTGGGCCCCGTTTAACATGTGAAGGAGCCTACTAAAATAAAACAAACTACATTGTTGGCATGTGACAACACGTGCAAGTTGGTGGGTGAGCAGCTTGTAGAAGACTCCAGGAAGGTGTGTAACCTACTTGTAGACATCTTTCAAGCAGGTGGATAAGCTACTTGTATGCAACATAAAAGTAGGTGGAGAAGCTACTTGTAGGAAGCTTGCAAGCAGGTGAATAATCAGCTTATTGGCAAACTTTTCTAGGAAGTCTTGTGACGAACTTTGCTAGGAAGTTTAATAGTAAACCTTGGCGGGTAAGTGCTAGTTTCTTGCACATGCCATCAGGTGTCATCTGATTATGCAGAGGTTGAAGGTGTTGAAGATGGTCGAATATCCTTCTTCCACCCACCAATCGTTGGTCTGAGGTCGCAAAAGCTTAGCGACCGGTTTTTTCTGTTCCTTGTCGAGCTCAGTTCTGAATCTTCTCGAAAATGTCTCAGGCCTTGGCAAGAAATATACCATGATATTGTATTTTCCTTTGAGATGCTTCACTTCGAATTTATAAAGAGAGAACCATTGTGCCCATCGAAGGATCTGGGGGTTCGGGATGATCTTTGAGTTTATTTGGATTATCTTTGGGAAAGCTCTCATATCCATTTCAATTAGAAATTCAGTATGGATTAGGAAGAAGTTAAACTTCTTAATTCCATTTTAATAGCTAAAATCTCTTTGAATGTGGAATAATAATGTTGTTCTGCATCCTTAAACTTTCCACTGGCATATCCACATATTTTGCGCTGGCCATCTTTTTCTTCTAAAAGGATAGCATTCGAGTATTCATTACTAGCAGCAGTCTGCAATATCTTCAAACTATCGGAAGCAATATGGAGGGTTTTGACCTCCTTGGATATGTATTTGATTTTTCGGATTGGATCATCTTGATCTTTACCCCAAGCTGGAGCCTTTTTTGTTAACATTTTCGTAAGTGGAGAAATGTATGTAGAGACATCAATGATAAAATCTCGAACGTAATTTATCACACCAAGAAATTGATGGAGTTGGTTAACTGTGAAGTTAGTATCAGGGAATTAGACCAACTCCTCGCTAATGTGTGGCCCTAGGATATATGCTCCATGAGCGAAATGCATTCCTAAGAAGTCTATTTCATCATTCACAAGAATCATTTTCTTCTCAGATAGCATGATGCCATATTTCTTCACAAATTCATGGAATTTGTGAAGAATGCCAAAGTGTTCCTCCATTGTATCAATAAATAAAAGAATATCATCAATGTATACTAGCGATGTGTGGAGTATTGGCTGGAAAATCTTAATCATGGCCTTTTGGAAAAGAGAAGTGGATGGTTTGAGTCCAAACGACATAACTTTCCACCGGTAGTGGTGGTCAGGTATGCAGAAACTTATTTTGGACTTATCTTTTGGGTGTATGCCCAATTGCCAGAAGCCTGATTTAAGATCAAACTTAGAGAAGTATTTGGCTTTGGCTAAATGTGAAAAAAGGGTTAGCTTTTTTGGAATGGGGAATTTGTCATCTAGAAGGAAGTGGTTAAGAGGTTGATAATTGATGACTAATCGAAGTTTACCTCTTGCTTTTTTTGCTTGTTTGTTGACGTAGAAAGCTTCAAAGGACCATTGAGAATCAGAGGGCTCAATTAGTCTGTATTCTAGAAGTTCATCACATTCCTTCTTAGCAAGCTGTAGATGTTTCAGGTTCATTCATGAGAGGCTTGCTCTTGTAGGGTTGATATTTTCATTCCTATTGAATAGGAGTCTGATGAAGAATTCTTCATTTAACCATAAAGGCTTATCATGCTTCTTCATGAACTCTCTATAGGAATCAACACATGATTCTTCCACTTGCTGACACTTGATGTTCTTGACCCGTTCATGCTCAATAATTGAAAATAGCCTTGTAGTTGTTGTATATGGTTTGAACTTGTCCCTGAAGGCTATACCTTGTGTCTTTACCTCGAGTCGATCATTGAGCTGCTTATAGATATCAAATCCAATTATGAGATCCGTCCCTGGGATAATGGAGCCAAGTAACTTGGTTCTAAATTGTACACCTGGGAAGAATTCTATTGTAATAAGATTCTGTGTGCTCACCCTAGTTGTGAGGATACCTTTAGAAGACGTATTGAAATTTTGAAAATGTGGAATCCATTGCTCATTTGGAAGGATAGTAGGGTTGAGCATTGATGCAACTGCTCATGTATCCATGAAAGGAATTACCTAGATAGGTCTATCCCATTTGGCTGGATAGATTGCAAGTTGGACATGAGATGACATTGACTTCCTTTTACTTCAAATGTCTGAAATAGATTATCCTTCAGTTGAGATTCAGGGTCATGGGAAATATGAGTCACTCTTAGTGGCTTTTCAGTATCCACTATATCGTCCTTAGTGGTGAAGATGCTAGTATGTTCTACTGCATATGCCAAGAGCTGGGCAACTCTCTTTACTTTGCTAGAGTATGGACAATCTCTTGTAAGATGTGAGTTCCTCTAGCAGATGAAGCATATCATTTCCTTCTTCTTTTTGGATCGCCTATTTGAGGGAGGTTCATCTTTTAACGAATTAGGTCATTCGATTGAGGTAGATTCTTTCTCTCTTAGCTTAATCATTCTTGCCTTTCGGGCATGCCTGTGGCATTTGGTTCTTCTTCTATTCCTTTGCTAGCGTTTGGTGAGTTGAGGTGGTTCATCAACATCTAGGATTGTACTACATTCTTCAGTGAGGTCAATATCATGACACTGGATTCAGGACATTCATCTACAGATGAATTACTTTGTTATTCAACAGCATCATAGAACTCTTTATATCATGACAAAGTTTCCTCTATAAGAAGATTAGAATCTAGATTATCATCCTTATCTAGGTTGTAGAGTTGTTAAACTTGTTGATCAAAGTTGATCAGGTCGTTATCTAGGATGCTCCTTTCTTGGCAGACCCCTCTGTTATCAGGAAGACCATGTTTAATCAGCTTGTGGTCTTCAGGTGTCATATCATACTTGGATACCTCTAAGTCAACATGTTGAATGGATGGACCTGGGTCTAAGAAGACAAGGTTCTCGGATGGGGTTATGTGACTGGAGGTGGGTACGACCTTACTGTCTGTCCTGGTATGAATATCTATTTTCTTTTATGATTCTCAAAGCGCTGCTTCAGTCTTATTTTGGGACACAACTACATCCTTTTGATCCCAAACAAATTTGGCTATGTCAAACTTGTTCTCATCGTTTGGTACATGGGCGAATGGCATAGGCATATGTGAATGATCATCGAAAATGGAGAGAGGGTTATCTTATCTTAGTATGGAGTGTGTCTGTGGAGACAAAGGAAATGAGGTAAAGAGAGGGATTGGGTTGTCTATTGATTCAATCCTACCATATTTCAGTTCCAGGATTCGATCACTTATAAAGTCCATCTCCTTTCATTGATGATCGAAGAACTGGAAGAGTGATGTCCCTTGTGGGCACTTATCAAGCCGAATGAGTTGCAATCTTTGTTATAGTGCTTTGATTAGCCCGTAATTTTGGACAAATGTATATCAATTTATTCTCCTTCGGAGCTAGCTTTCCTTGAGTAATAGTAATACTCTTGATAGAATGACTCTTGGTGGACAACAATCTATTTTTTCCCATGATATCTTTTGATTGCCAATTAGATGTTTCCTCTATGTTGCCTGTAGGCATAATTTCTCTCAATTTTTGGATAATTCTCTTTTGTGGTATTTTTGGAGCATAGCTTAGATTATCCTTTTCAAGTGTGCAATATGAGGGGAGATTATATGTGTGACTAGAGCTCATTGAGGATATCATAAATAATGGATGAGCATGTTCATCTTTTAGAGTACCATTTTGAATGGGTAAAGTTGGCTCATTTTGGGTTTTATATGAAACAAGAAATTCATATTTGCCAGGACGGCTTAGAGAACCAATAATTGGATCTCCATCATCATATCTTATTTTGAATTCCTTTCAGAGTTTTCTCACTTTTCCCTGCTTTTGCTTCTATCAGCATTATCCAAGTCATCTTTTTGGCATCCTTTGCAGTCATAGTCTATGTTCCATGGACTATACCCTATGAAGGGGCAATTGAACCATTGGACACCACGTCCATCATGATTGAATTGTCTAATCCAATCATGTTCACACTGAAAGCCACTTAGAAACCAAAATATAGTATGTGCGTCCTTATCCTCAGGAATATTAATATGAGATTGGTGCATATGGATAGGAAAGACTATTTGGTTTGGCATTTTGTAGGGAAAGTGACTAAGTATGTCATTTTTTGGCATGGTCAAATTAGGTTCATCAAAGAAGAGATGTTGAGGATGGACTCTCAACTTCTCATATTTCGTGACCCATGCGTCATGAAGAACTATGACAAGCTCTTTCCTAGGTGTTTGCCTTGGGATCTGGGTACACTGAGTGGTTCCATTGGTGGCATCTATATTTAGAAAAAAAGAATATTGGCCACCTGGAAGAGATAGGTCCCTATCATGGTTTTGGACTCTCCAAGCTAGCTGATAATGAATAGTAGCCTGAATGGCATCTCTACCTTGAGAAGCTCTAAGTATTTGGACCTGTATCTTCAATGCCTTTGTCAAATATGGATCATGTAGGGACATGTTGAAGTTTGGGAATATCGTAACAAAGACGGTCCCTGCGTTGAGAGTTATTTCTTATGTGCCCAAGTTTGCATGCTGGTATTCGTAGTATCTAGTATCTAGAAAGGAAAGACGCGCCACGATAGGTTGTCCTTTTCTTTCGTGGTATGTTAATGCAACTCTAACAATAGAAAAATGGATATCGGTAAAACCCAGGCTTTTCCACTGTCGAGGAAAATCCTCTGGCATCTGCAAAGTGGTGAACTGTTCTTCTTTATTTGCAAGAATAGGGTGCTGTTCAAGTTTTGACGCAACAACATATTCCTTGACTCCTTTGGGCTTTTGTTGGACCAAGGAGCGAATTTGCATCCAAGGATTACAAGACTTTTTTACAAAGGTAGAATATGGGTTTAACAGTGGTAGATATGTGGACGATATTTTATTTTCTAGGGGTAACATATATACTTCATAAAGGTAGTCATATTTAAACGACAGTGTTTTACTCAAAGTAAGAAATATGTTTACCTTGGCTAAGGACTTACATGAACTAGACGCAGATTTACAAGAAGTGGAAGACTATGGTAAAGACTCTGAAATAGACATATTTTTGTAGTTTTGGGACAATAAAGACTCAGACATATATTTGTTCTAAAATCTAAGGAAACACACTACAACTAATAAATACGAAAAAAACTACGGACAGACCTTGTAACTACGAACGTTTAAGACTATAACAAAATATACAAGGTACTAAAATATAGGAAGAGAGTATAAACAAAGTTTATGACTATACACACTTTTATGACTAAAGACTCTAATGAAAGTAAATTACTGAATAAATAAAAGTTGGCAGTAACAACACGAGAAAACACCTTATGGGAAACCTTGCTCCTCCCTCCGGAGAGGACGGTCTGTTCCTGATACCAAATAATGGAGATGTAGATAGGTCGAGGCACGAGAAGCAACACACGGAGTAATATTCATGTCAAGCTTGAAACGTCATATGGCACCAAACAATATACATGACTAGCTTGCAACTATTAGTCATAGTTAGTGATTTTTCCCTAGGAAAAATATATGACAACCGTCTTAAGGGATAAATTATTCATTAATAGTAGAATTTAGAACTCACCGCTAGTTGGATCTAGTTACCTCTAAATTGGAATTTGCTAGACTTTATGGGAATTCATTCATAAAAAAAGTATAAAAAGATAGATACTTCAATATTGACACACATACCTTCTAAGATGACTCTAACAATAGTATGACTTAATAATGCATGATGTCATTCAATGTGTTTGTGTTATAACGATTGGTGTCTTATGAAATTGTGTTCTAAACTATTATTGTGTCATGTGAAATCAGAATTTTTATATATTCTTGCATATTAGATATTATAACTTTCCATGCGTGTGTAAAAAATTGAACGTGGTGTTGAAATTATTGGATGTGATCAAGACATTTTTTTGTTAGCATATATATGTGACCATGTTATTGTGCCTATCCATACATTATCCTTAGTTAAGCCCCTTTGAGCATATTGACCTATTTCTTTATTTAACCACATGACGTAGTCAAAGTCCTTTTTATTGACTAACCCCTCATACTTGATCCAAAAAGTTTTGAATTCATTTTGAGTTGAAAAAAAAAACTTAGAAGGAAAGGGAGTAAAAAAGAGGTAAAAATACAGAAAGATATGGTTATGTGGTAAGACAAGAGTAAAAGTAGTGGCACTTTATAGTTGTACTAGTTGTTAGCAAGGATAAATTGCATAAAGAAGAAGCAAATTGAACAAAAAGCTTAAAAATATGGGAAAAAAAGAAGATCTTTACTAGCAATTAGTGAACTAAAAAAAGGGTAGATTGACCAATTCTTTAAAATATTTAGTTTGCAGAAAATAAGTTTGTGGGTCTATTTTCTAGGATTAGTGGGTTTATGTTTTACTTAGTTAATGAAATTATCTCCTTATTGTAGTGGACCATGTTTACCACTTTTTTCATATTTTCCATTATTTGTGTGTTGCTTTATTTTAGCTTTAGTAGTTAATTGTAAGCCTATAAAAAGGCAGTAGGATTTTTTATTTATTTTTAGCAAGAAAGTTCAGCAATAAAAAGAAACCTTTTGTGTCTCAAACTCTTTCATTTATTTTTGCCTACGCATCCAACAAATTTGGTTTCAACGCCAGTTTTAAAGTTTTACTCCCCTGGCAAAAGAGTAACGAGAGAGAATAAAATTTTAGTCCTAGAAATACCAAACCAAAGAAACAATGGCAACAAACTATAATAGTAACTCCCAACATCTTCCAATTTTCAAAGGGGTGAATTATCATTTTTGGATTTTTATGATGAAGATTCTCTTCAAGTCTCAAGAGGTGTGGGACTTGGTGGAGAGCGAATTTGCAGATCCGGATGAAGGCTAGGCACAACAACTATGGGAGAATCACAAGAAGACTCAAAGGCATTGTTCCTAATTCAACATGCCCTTCATGGTGATATCTTTCCCCGAATTTCAGTAGCAAAGACTTGTCATGGAGCTTGGGAAATTCTGCAACAGGAGTATATGGGAGATAAGAAGGTAATTGATGTAATATTGCAAACTTTACATCGTGATTTCGAAACTTTACTTATGAAAAGTAATGAATCTGTTCAAGATTAAATTTCTAGAGTTTCTTCCATTGTTAATCTCATGAAGTTGTATAGGAAGAATATTAGTGATAAAATTGTTATGGCAAAGATGTTGAGATCTTTAACCAAAAAATTTGAGCATGTGGTTGTTGCTATTGAGGAATCCAAGGATTTATCTAATTATTCATTTGATGTTTTAATGAATTATTAATTAGCTCATGTAGATAGGATAAACAGGTGTCATAGGAAAATTGAAGAAAAAGCATTCCAGGTGAAAGAAGAGTCATCTATCTCCAAAGAAAAATCCTCAAATTTTTCTAGCAGAGATAGAGGAAGAGGTGGATTTCGTGGCCAAGGTCGAGGCTGCGGTAGAGGCAGAAGTCAATTCAATGACACTCGTCATCCTTAGAGTGAATTTCAGTGATAGTATTGCAAGAAGTTCGATCATACATAAACACATTGTTGGACTAAGCAAAAGGACGGTCAAAATCAAGCAAATTTCTGTGAGAATGCAGAGAAGGAAAGTATTTTTTTCATGGCTCATTCTTCAATCACCAACATTACTAATAATGTTTGATTTATTGATAGTGGATGCTCGAATCATATGACTAGCATAAGGTTTTTATTTAGAGATCTCGATGAGTCACAAAAGCGTGGCGTTCGACTTGATGATGACAAACAAGTTCGAGTTAAAGGCAAAGGAACCATAGCCATCAAGACAATGCAGGGTAATGTAAAACTCCTTTGTGATGTGCAACTTGTTCTTGGTTTGGAACATAATTTACTAAGTGTTGGACAATTGATTGCTAGTAGTTACTCTATTTTGTTTTTAAATAGTTCATGTGTTGTCAGTGATATTATTTCTGGTCAGACTATAGCAGTTATGCCTATGACCCAAAACAACATGTTTCCCCTTAATGTTTCAAGTGTGGAAAATAATGCCTTAAACTCAACTATGACATCTTCGCTATGACCATTTGAACATTAATGGGCTGAAATTATTGACTAGGATGAATATGGTAGATGGGTTACCAGAAATTGGTGATCTTGATTTATGTGAAGGTTGCATCTTCGAGAAACAAAGTAGAAAATCGTTTCCTATAGGAAAATCATAGAGAGCTACCCGTTATCTTGAGCTTGTACATGCCGACCTATGTGGACCAATGACGATCGAGTCACTTGGTGGGAGTTTGTATTTTCTTCTATTTACCGATAATTATAGCAGTATGAGTTTGGCTTTTTTTCTGAATTTCAAATTAGAAGCTTTTGAGAATTTCAGGAAATTCAAGGAACTCGTGTAGAAACAAACATCCTGCAACATAAAGGCTCTTCGCACAGACCGTGGTGGTGAATTTTTATCTAATGATTTTAATTTATTTTGTGAAGAGAATGGATTTCACAGGGAGCTTACAACATCGTACTCGCCACAATAAAATGGAGTTGCCGAGCGGTAGAACCATACGGTGGTTGAGATGGACAAAAGCTTACTTAATGCAAGGGGACTTCCTGTTCATTTTTTGGGAGAAGCATTGGCTGTTGCTGTGTACCTCTTAAAAATCTCTCCAACAAAAGACGTTTTGAATCAAACTCCATATGAAGCATGACCAGAATGGAAACCACGAGTAAGCCACTTGAAAGTCTTTGGGTGTATAGCTTATGCTTTGGTTAATTTACGTTCTAAGCTAGATGAAAAATCAGAGAAATGCATTTTCATTGGTTATAGTCCTCAATCCAAAGCATATAGACTATATAATCCTACCAGTGGCAAAGTGATTATCAGCATGAATGTTGTATTTAATGAAGAAGCAGCCTTGGAATGGAACGACAAAGAAGAAGATTCAATCATCCATATTCCAGTTCATGCAGAAGTAGAGAATACATGGATACTTGAAACAACAAGTTCTGATCTTTCCTCACCTGGTAGCCGCAATATTGACCATACTGCTCATGGAAGTAGCAACAATTCTACTTCATCAAGCTCTCATTCTCCACCTTCGGCGTCATCCAGCGAGACGCCACCAGCAAAGTTTTGGTCACTGCAAGATGTTTATGCATTTTGTATCTTTGCCCTGTTAGCTGATGAACCGACATGTTATGAAGAAGTTGCAAAACAACCAGAGTTGCAGGATGCGATGATTGAAGAGATTCAAGCTATCGATAAAAATCAAACTCGGAGCTAGTTGATTTGCCGAAAGGGAAGAATGTTATCGAGCTAAAATGGATTTTCAAAACAAAGTACAACGCCGATGGAAGTGTCAAAAGGCATAAAACTCGACTTGTTGCAAAAGGATACTCTCAACAACAAGGCATCAACTTTAATGAGACGTTCTCACTACTAGCTCACTTTGAAACGGTTAGAACTACTCTAGCCTTGGCTTCTCAACTTGGTTGGCATGTGTCTCAATTTATGTTAAGTCTGCTTTCCTAAATGGCAACTTACAATAGAAGTTTATGTTTGACAACCTGAAGGCTTCATTTCTAATGAAGGGAAGAGAAAAATATACAGATTGGATAAGGCATTGTATGATTTAAATCAAGCACCACAGGCATGGTATAGCGAAATTGACTCCTTTTTTCAAGAGCAGCAGTTCAGAAAAAGTGATAATGAACCTACACTTTATGTGAAGAAGCAAGGTAATAGTGATTTTCTGGTTGTTTGTCTTTATGTCGATGATATCATATATATGGGCTCTTGTGAATCTATTGTTTTTTTAATTTAAGAGTTGCATGATGAGTAACTTTGAGATGTCTGACTTGGGTATGTTGCATTATTTTCTTGGGCTTGAGGTGAGACAAGGTTCGGATGGAATTTTTATTTCACAAAGGAAATATGCTACTAAACTTTTAAAGAGGTTCAACCTGCTGAATTGTAATCCATCACCCACACCCATAAATATGAATGGGAAGTTGATACTCAATGATGGTACAGGTGCAACAAATGCTTCTTATTATAGAAGCTTGGTTGGTGGTCTAAACTACTTATCGCACACAAGGCCCGATATAGTATTCTCTGTCAGTTTGATTTCAAGGTTTATGCATAGTCCTTCAAAGCAACACCTAGGTGCCGCCAAGAGGATCTTGTGATATGTTGCTGGCACAAAAAGTCACAAAATTTGGTACTCAAAAGTATCAAGTTTTGGATTAATTGGCTTTACTGATAATAGTTGGGCAGGTAGCTTGGATGATCGCAGGAGCACAACTAGGAACGTTTTTTGTCTTGGATATGAAGCAGTCTTTTGGAGTTCAAAGAAACAAGATACAATAGCTTTGTCATCTTCGGAAGCAGAATACATGGCTGCAACTTCAGCATGTAGTCAAGCTGTTTGGTTAAGCAAACTGTGTTAGCAGATCGTCAACAAGAGCAGATTGGTCCAATGGAAATATGGTGTGATAACAAGGCGAGAATTTCTATAAGGAAAAATCCTGTTTACACAGTAGCACGAAGCACATCGACACTCACTATCACTTTATTCACAATCTAGTTGTTGGTGGAATAATTTCACTAGAATTTTGTGGCACAAATAATCATACTGCTGATGTTCTTATGAAGTCACTGCTCCGCAACAAGCATGACTTCTTTAGAAGACAAATGGGAGTTTGTGATTTTGAAGAAAAGGGAGTGTTGACTAATTCTTCAAAATATTTAGTTTGCAGAAAATTAGTTTGTAGGTCTATTTTGTAGGATTAGTGGGTTTATGTTTTACTTAGTCAATGAAATTATCTTCCTATTACAGTGGACCATGTTTACCACTTTTTCCATGTTTTTCATTATTTGTGTGTTGCTTTATTTTAGCTTTAGTAGTTAATTGTAAACTTATAAAAGGGCAATAGGAGTTTTATTTTTAAGCAAGAAAGTTCAGCAATAAAAAGAAACCTTTTGTCTCTCAAACTCTTTCATTTAATTTTGCCTATTCATCCAACAAATATTGAGAAAAAAAGTAAAACATTGGTCGAAAGAAAATGTGAAATAAGGAAATGAGCTACAATGTTTAAAGTGATTATCTTAAAGTATAAAGGAATGACTATAACTAAATAATTTATGCAGGTTTCTAGTGACATAATAATCCGAAAAATTGCTTTTGATCCTACAGTTTTATGCTTTCATTGATTAACTTATATCCTAATGGAAAGCTTATGTATGGATGATATGTTATGAATTTTATTTGAGATAGTGAGTAGCTTTTCTATGCCTATACCACTTGATTGAATATTTGCATGTGGTGTGAGTGGGGAATTTGTTTAGAAAAATGAGGGCACTTAATAGTTATAATTGGCGATAGTGGCGGAGCCACAATTTTCAATAAAGGGGGTTTAAAATATGAAGAAATAGACACACAAAGTAGCCAAAGTGGGTTCGACATTTACTATATATACCTAAAAAATTATTTTAATCATGTATAAATAATATAAGTTTCCGCCGAAGGGGGTTTAGATGAATCTGATCCCCCTAACTATAAGGTCGATCTGCCACTGATTGGCAATGTAATAATTTGTTGGAATGTATGCGTCCACTAACTACGATGGGACCAAGTCCTTTACATAGTATTAATGCACGAAAGTAAGTATAGAAAGTAATAAAAAGACATAACACTTTTATGTGGAAACATCCTTGCTCAAGGGAGTTAAACCACGACCTGTCTCACAAGATTTTCAACCTGTTTTCACTAATCTTCACAAGCAAAAGCGAAACACAATTTACAACCACACATTGAGATTAACCACCTAATCTCACACTAAGTAATACCACCTATTACTTAACTGAGCCAAAGCAATGCCTGCATTTTGAAACGACCCCAAAAATGCCCGAAAATGTGCTTCGGAAACACCTATAATTGTAATTTCCATATATCTCAAAATCCGTGCATGATTTCGGAAATCCGACTTCATATTCTTGTTTAGGGGGTCAAATTGAGTGGGGA
>JAJOOR010086357.1:0-43944 GCA_036250505.1 Solanum acaule | reverse complement strand
TTTGGGTTTTGCGATTGATAGACTAAAGTGGCTCTTTATGTTTTTCTCACTTGAAATGTACTATGAGTGCTCTTGCTGGTAGTGATCTTGTAGTTATGGTTGATATTCCTAATGATCAGCTTTCTGCTATGAATTATTATGATACAACTAAAGATTGGGTTAAACGTAATGTCACGCGTTACAATTTCAAAGGAGGTGTCAATAGTAAGTAAGATTAAGTTGAAAGCTTTAGTTTTTGCCTTTTATTAGTAACTATTTGTTATTAAACTTGACATGTTTTATGATTTATATTGATGATATGTGCCGCTAATTAAGCATTTGTTTGGAAGAGTGGATTTTCTTGTGCTTTTTCTTGTTGTAAACTGAAGGAATGGTACTATGGTTCAAATTCTTTCTTGTTAGTTATGAATATGTATTAAATGAGCTTAGAAAGAAAAATAATTGTTTCCTCCGGGAGTTTATTAAAACATCCTCTCTATCTAAACCAAAAATATTAGATTAGACATTTAATAATCATCAAAAATTTATGTTCAAGGAGAGAATGAACAGTTTATACACTATAAAGTCTATGCTAGATGTGGTCAAATTAGTTGTCGCTGAAATAAGTGATGTGAAGCTTGAATAACATAGTAATATAATGAAATAAAGGATTTCTCAAAGTGCTAAGATAAGCCTCAATAACCTGTTGAAATAAGAAACTTCTCAGAGTGCATTTAGAAACGACATTGGATAATCTAATGTTCCATGCTGAAATAAGCCTCAATTAAAGTTGATGACTCCTAGAAGCCGACATTATATTTTGTAGAATTGTCTGAAATCAATTCAGGTTACTTGCCAGAAATTCAATGCAACAAGGCGTGTGTGCTGGGGAAATGCCTGGAGTGGCGCACCATGGAGTTGCTACTTTGTGTTTCACCCCATACTTACTCAATGTAGCGGAGAACCATTTATTGCAAAAATGGGAACCACCACCACTGATAATAGCTCGAGGAGTATCGAATCTAGCAAAGATTTAGTGTTTCAGAAATTGAACCACACTTCTCCTTTCATTGTTTGGAAGTGCAATAGCTTCTACCTATTTAGAAACATAATCTACTGCCACTAAGATATACTTATTACCAAAGGAACTCACAAATGGGCCCATGACATTGATTTCCCAAACATCAAATAGCTCGACTTCTAAAATGGGAGTAAAGGGTAACTCGTGTCTTTTAGATACTCCACCTTGCTTCTAACATTGGGTGCATTTCTTCACAAATTCATGCACATATTTGTAGAGGGATGGCCAGTGTATCCACTTTGGAGGACTTTACCGGCTGTACGCACACCGCTATGATGGCCCCCCACCGGTGAAGCATGACAAGCATGGAGAATTTCCACCGCCTCTTCTTCCGGAACACATCATCTGATGATATGATTAGCACACTCTCGAAACAAGTATGGTTCATCCCAAAAGTACCTTTTAACGTCCAACATGAAACTCTTTTGTTGGTAGAAGTTCATCTCATCCGGCATTAATCCACACACTATGTAATTGGCGAAATCTGCATACCAAGGAGTTTATTTGAGGGTTATTGCAAACACTTGTTCATTGGGGAAGGAATCGCTTATGTCAACCTTAGGCACATCAATCTCCCAGCCCTCTAACCTGGATAAGTGGTCAGCCACTTAATTTTCGCAATCTCTTCTATCTTTGACCTCACAAGTCAAATTCTTCCAATAGGAACACCCACCTTATCAACCTTGGTTTTTGCATCCTTCTTTTCCATTAAGTAACGGAGTGCAGCATGATCAGTGTGAACAATTACTTTAGTGCCTAACAAATACGCCCAAAATATCTCAAATGCATAGACTACCGCAAGCAACTCTTGTTCAGTCACGGTATAATTACGCTGAGCATTGTTTAGAGTCTTGCTTGCGTAATAAATTGGGTGGAAAAGTTTATTGTGTTTCTTCCCCAACACAACACCCAATATTGTTCCACTTGCATCACACGTTACTTCGAAAGATTCTGACCAATCAGGACTGATAATGACTGGGTTCGATACTAATTTTTCCTTCAAGCACCGGAAAGCCACCATACAAGCATCATCAATATGGAATTTCACCTCTTTCTCTAAGAGTTTGCATAAAGTATGTGCAATCTTTGAGAAGTCTTTGATGAACCTCCGGTAGAAACCGATATGTCCTAAGAAACTACGAACCCCCTTTACCGAAATTGGTGGTGACAATTTCTCAATAACTTCAACCTTTGCTCTATCAACCTCCAACACTTTTTGTGACACCTTGTGACCAAGTACTATTCCTTTTTTAACCATGAAGTGACATTTTTCCCAGTTGAGGACCAAGTTCATTTTCACACATCTTTTGAGAACTTGTCCTAAGTGTACTAAGCATGTCTCAAAGGTATCACCCACAACTGAGAAGTCATCCATAAAAACTTCCATTGAATCTTCTACCTTTTCGGCAAAAATCGACAGCATGCAACGCTGGAAGGTTGATGGGGCATTGCATAACCCGAAGGGGATCCTTTTAAAGGAAAAAGTTCCATAGGGACATGTGAAGGTGGTTTTCTCTTGGTCTTCCGGTGCAATGGAGATTTGGTTGTAGCCAGAATACCCATCTAAAAAGCAGTACCAACCCCTCTCTGATAACCTGTCAAGCATTTGATCCATGAACGGCATAAGAAAGTGATTTTTTTCAGTCCACGAATTTAACTTTCGATAATCCATGCATACTCTCCACCTGGTCACCGGTCTAGTTGGCACAGGCTCCCCCTTTTCATTTGGGACTACGGTGATACCTCCCTTTTTCGGTACACATTGCACCAGACTTACCCATTTGCTATCTGCAATGGGGTAGATCACACATGCGTCCAACCACTTGATGATCTCCTTTTTTACCACTTCTTGCATTGGTGGGTTCAATCTCCGCTGATGCTCAACACTAGGCTTACACTCATTATCAAGCTGGATTTTGTGAGTACAAATACCGAGAGGGATGCCCACTATATCAGCAATGGTCCATCCTATAGATTTTATATGTTTTCGCAACACTTAAAGGAGCAATTTCACCTTCCATTCAAGGAAGTCACCTGCAATGATCACCAGTAAAGTGTTATTCGCCCACAAGAAAGCATATCGGAGATGAGAGGGAAGTGCTTTCAATTCCAGATTAGGTGGTTCTTATGTTGATGGCTTTGCGGGAGGACTCTCTCTATTTTTTAGGTCAATATCCAACTTGACTGGAGTCTTTGAATACCCTCCTAAACCTGTCAAAGTAGCTACTACCTCCTCATAGCCCTAAATTTCGGATTCATCATAATTAGCAAGTACGGCTTCAAGGGGTTCATTCATACACATCAAGTGGCTTACACTAGCTACCACCTCATCGATAATACCATCAGTAGACACCACATAAATGTCACTTGGGTGTTTCATGGATTTGCAAATATTGAAAATTACCTCATCTTCGTTCACCTGAAGTCTCAATTCTCTACTTTCAACATCCACCAATGCTCTCCCAGTTGCTAAGAATGACCTTCCCAAAATAATGGGAATTTCAACATCTATCTCACAATCTAAAATAACAAAATCAGCCAGAAAAATGAACCGATCGACCTTCACCAAGATGTCATAAAGTATCCCCATGGGATGTTTGATTGAACGGTCTGCCATCAATAGTCTCATTGTGGTTGCTTTCGGTTCACCCAATCCAAGTTGTTTTGTATATCGCATAGGGCATTAAGTTGATGCTTGCTACTAGGTCACATAAATATTTAGTGAATTGGAGCATGCCTATTATGCACGGAATGGTGAATGCCCCAGGATCTTCCTTCTTTTTTATTAGCTCCTTAGTCATAATTGCAGTAATTGTCTCAAAATCCAAACTCCTCTTCTTCGTGACCAACTCTTTCATGAACTTGGCGTATCCCAACATTTCCAGCAATGCTTCCACAAGGGGGAGGTTGATTGATAGTGTTTTGAACACTAACAAGAACTTCTTGAACTTCTCGTCTTCATTTTCTTCTTTAAATGTTGGGAAAATGGTGGAGGTATTTTGGGTAAAGGTTGCATGACTTCTGGAATTTGAACGTGTTGTTCCACTTCCTTTTGTGGTTCTTTGGCAAGGTTTTGATGAATAAGCAACTCTTGTTACTCCATGCCTTCACCTTCTTCATGCTTTTGAGCATCTTCATTTCCTATCACATTACCTATTGCTACCTTTCCGCTTCGAGTAACCACAGCCAGCCCTCTATTGTCATCTTCTATCGTTATCTTTGGTTTCAAGTGAGCTGATAATAAACTCAGTTGGCCTTCAAGTGTCTTGATGGAGTTGGAATGAGAGTTCACTTTACTGTTCAATGATGAAAAGTCATCTTTCATCCCTTTCAACAAATCATCCTAACCTTCAACTTTGTCAAGTATGCCTGACAACAAGTCATTCACTCGGGGACTGCTTGCATTATCTTTTGATTTTGGGCTTTCACTTGAGTGAGTATGGTTTTCCTCATAATCATCTTCCCTTCTCCAATAATCATTTTGCTCGGCCCAATCTTGATAGTATATCCTTTGTTTTTCTCCCTTATGATAGTTCCAACCTTGATTTCCCCTTCACTGTAGACATCGTGGGTGGAAACCCTCCTCATATCTCTTGGAGTTTCAACCTTGATTCTCCCCCGGCCTTGAGTAACCGGAAGAAGAACCCTCCTCAACTTTAAACACTCCACATGTCTCCTTCATGTGCTGTTGTAGAATTTCCATTTGGGTCAACATCTTCTTGATGTTTTCATCCCGCTCTTTCTCTTTATCAAGTTTCTCTTGCGTTAATATAAAATGAAATGGAGAAACTTGATCCTCTTTGGTGTACCACGCTTGGTTTATTCTAGTCATGTCATCCAAAAGAAACGAAGCTACCTCAAATGATTGTAGCATTATTCCTCCTTGTACCAATTGATCAGCCACCCCTTTATTAACCGAATCGAGACTCCGGTAGAAATATTGAAGTAACAAATCATTTGGTATCCCATGAGTTGGGCATTTAAGTAGGAGCTCCTTGAATCTCACCCACGTTTCATGGATGGGTTCCCCCTCCCGTCGCTTGAAACTTTGAATTTCTTCTATAAGTTTCATCATCCTTGATGGAGGAAAGAATCTTGTGTTAAATTCTATAACTAGCTCCTTCCATGATGTGATGGAATTGTTTGGTAACTTGGCTAACCACTTATTAGCTTCTCCCATTAAGGACAGTGGAAATAACCGCAACCGAATTGACTCTTGAGACATATTTTTTAATTAAAAAGGGCTGCAAACCTCTGTAAATTTTCTCACATGCTCATGCGGGTCTTCGTGATCTAGCCCTCCATATAGTCCCCTCATTTGGAGAAGATGAAGAGTTGTGCTAGTGACTTCAAACATCGCATTCTCATAAGTTTGTGGGATGCAAATTGCACCGATTCCACCCGATGGAGCTGGGTTGTAGACACTATTGATGTCGTCTAAACCATGTCGATAACCTACTTGGCTGCCATTTATCTCTTCCTCACTCATGTTCACTTCTACGTAGTCCAACCAACACTTACACAAAGCAGCCAAAACTAATTCAACTACAGCAAATGAATTTAAGAGTGTCAAATTTTCAATCAAAGAATTCTAAGTAACGCTACTCCCCGGCAGCGGCACCATTATGATTTACGTATCAAGGCATTTCATCCAATACTAAATTCTAACGATCGTTCGTCAGTATAATAACCCAACTACGTGAGTTGGGTTCGATCCCACAGGGAGTAGTACTTTCTTCAAATTCAATAATAAAAGTACAATGACAACCTCTTCAATCAAACAATTCTTGCACAATTAATGTTCAAATCACAAATTTCAAGTTTTATCTATCAATTCCAAATTTACACTTGAACACAAACAATCAAATATTAGAGTAAAGCTTGGAGAATTGATCAGCCAATTATTCAATCTCAACGAAGTAGCTACATGTTATTGCTCATAATGGGATAATTTGTTATGGGTAGGTCGAACCAGGTATAAAGTAACTTTCTCTAGAACAATTACCTTTTCTATGTTGAATTCTCTCGAACTTCAACACCAATCAAAAGAAGCCCAGCTCTTCACCCTCATCAAATTCACTCTTTCGAGTTGAATACAAAGGACGAATCACTTGTTTCACTCTCTTGAGCTGAAACCAAGTAAACCCACTACTAAGGACGCTAAGATTGTCACCTTGGTTCTAAACCACTCTCTCGAGCAAGTGCACAACACTGAAATTTTGAAACATGAAGTCACGCAATTCAACCTTGAAACACAACAACAACTTAGGCCCACTTCAAATTAATGCCATTCTTTGCAAATAACAAACACCCACTAAGTAAATTCAACAATTGGCTTCATGATCAAAACCCCTAGTAAAGGGTTTTAGCCACTCATCTAAAATGAAAGAATCAAAATCAATTATCACTCCCATAGTTGGGTACAAAATGAGAATTATAGATGAAAATCGATTGATAATATCCTCTCTTACAAAATCTCTCTCAAAATCTTGCTACAATCACTCACTAAACCCTTAGGTAGTGTTTTCTCTCTAAGTAATTCCTTCCTTCTTTTCTGAATGAATTCTCTCTCTAGCCAAAACTAATTTCAACAAGTCTGAAGTGTCATTGCTTATGACTACTCGGCGAAGTAAGTCGAGTGTCGCTGACAGATCGGTGAATCGCCGATTGTTCTTCATCTCGCCTTCATTTTTCGCTTTTTCATGGTCTGGCTACTATAACTTTGGGCGATCCAAGTCAGGATAGTCGAATGACTCCGCAATTTGCCCTTTATCCTTCCATCTTGCCTATCAACACTTGGTTGAATCTTCTTTAGTACTTTTGGCAACCTGGCCGTTCTCTACCGACTAGATCGACGATACGCCGAATATAGTTGTTGCTCGCCGAATCCGCACTCATTTTAGGTTTGGCATTCTGTAACTTTAGGTGGTATCTTGGCGATTTGGCGATTCGCCAAATGACATTGGCGATTTGGCGAATCGTCGAATGACATCATCGATCATCAGGTCTTCATTTCGTCATTCCTTTAGCTTGCTTTGTTCCTTTCTGCCCAATAGTGTTCATGCTTTGTCTCTAACTCCAAATACCTGAAACTCAAGGATTTTCATCAGTTATTAAGACAAAATATGCATTTGAGGACACTAAGTCTATCAAAATAAAGCCCTAAAAGAGTCCAAATCGTGGACTCATCAGTTTCCCTTCTTTGTATTAGCTCTTATACGCTCAATTTACTCTTGAAAATCTGTGCATATCCTAATCACATGTATTAATGCACATTCAAAACTAAATTGAGTGTAAAAAAGAAGTTCAAGAGTTTTATGGAGTTATTATTGAGAATTCTTGTTTAACCAACTATGATTTTAAACTAAGTATTCCCAAATGTAACATTTTTACAATGAAAAAAGAGAAACTTTGATTTCTGAAATAAGTTTATGAGTTCAGGATATTTCATTACCTCTTAAAAAAGAGTTATTTTGAGTAATTACCTCAAAACCGAGAAAAAGTACTTTTACTTGAGCATGAGTATATTTATTTATTGAGAGTACTATTGAATACAGATATGGGGACGAGTTCAAACAACTAACATTCCTCATAAACCATGTAGCCAACATGGGGAAATGATCATACTTTTTAGACGACTCCTTATTGCTTTCGAGCATAGCTTAGTGGATCCACTTAGTTGAGGTGTTTTGTACCCCAGCAAGGTATAGGACAGTTCTGGCAGCGTAGGTGAGATGTTGTATCATCACCTAGCTCATATTAATGGTTGTCGGTTAGAGAATCACCCAAATAAGACTAAAGAGTAACTTATTGTATTTTTATATACGTCCTTGAGTTAGTACTTTTATTTATGAAGCTTTTAACATTATTGAGTTGAATTGAGGTGAGTATTCTTCAAATCTTATCAGTTCACTTATCTATGCATTCAGTCTTCTTTAAATACTCGTACATGCAATGTACTAATGTCATTCGACCTACATCTTATCATGATGCACATACATGTGTTCAGGATCATCAACATACGCTTCATTGAGATCATTTGACACTCCAGTTAGCTATGGTGAGCCTTCTTGCATTCTGGAGGATTTCCCTTTTTCCTTTTAGTTTAGTCCTTTTTGGTGTTGTGGGTCTTGTCCCAATATCCATGTTGAATTATAGAGGCTTCATAGATAGTTAGAGTTGAGGAGTCTCTTAGTATTTCCCTTTTGTTTGAGATGTTTTAAGATTGTTTTGCAAAGTATTATTATTATTATTGCAATTAAGTATTTTCAGACAGTTTGAGTTAAGTATTTGCTTGAGTTTGAATGTCCTAAATTGTATTTCTAAGCTTGTTATCGCTTGAGTAAATCTTCCGCTAAATAGTCAACCAGGCCAAGGGTTCGCTTTGGGACCAGCCCACACCTAGGGTGTAGGCTTAGAGTGTGACAGGTAGAGAGGTTGTTTCCAAAAAAACTCTCGGCTTAAGTGCATCAAACTCAAATAAACAAGAAAAACTCAATGAAAAAGACATAGCAGTACTAAATAGGGTGATAATTAGTAAAAAAAAAAACATAATTTGAATATATTTGGATATTGGGAGTTCATGATTCTTCATGTTCAAAACAATGAGCATGAGGTGCTTCTTTTTATTGCTTAGCTTTGGCTGATTAGAGTTTCCTCTATTAAATCCTTCTCTCTTTTTTTTCTTTAATATATAACATTAGATTTAGGATGAAGTGTGATTTTTTTAAGGTCTAATTAATCTTCCTAAAATGTCTATTATGGATTTTGGAAAAATTTTAAAAATTCAGGGGAGGAAGAATGGAAAATTCTCCTTTTTAAATGAAATATACTTTCGACAAAGATTGAGATGGAGTTTACCACTTGGCTACATGCTATATAGTTTTATCTTTTTTACTTTTCTTCTAAAAATAACCAACATTAAAATATTACCTAAAATATATTTTTGTAAGAAAATATATGAAAATTCAAAGAAATTTTTCTTTTTCCTCACAAACCAAAAATAGAAGTAATATTTTTTTTAAAATATGTTTTTTTGTGGTTTTGTTATTTCTCAAGTAAAAATCTACCAAAAATGAAATAAAATTTAAAAAAAAATTAGATTTAAATAAATATTTAAAGCTAAAAAATTTGATTGAAATTCGGGAAGGGTCAAAAGTCCCATGTCTACCATAGAAAAAAGAAATAACTGGTAGTTAATGTGTATTTGAATAAGTAATTAGTAATAATTCATATATGAAACTTAAAAAATCGAGCTACCTTAAATGTATTTTTCACCATTAAGTAATTTTTTAAACATCATTTTAACTCCTCTCCTATATATGGAGGACCACAATAAATATTTTCACATAATTTAAAGTTTAACACTATTTAGAAACAAACTAATAATAAATAAGACAAATCAATTTTCATTTACATTTTATTTTACCATTTGACCACCAACATAATTCATAGTAGGATAATGTGATAAAAGGTTTCAAACTTAGTAAGTCAATTAATTAATGTGTAAAAATGTCCCTATAAATGATGTTTAAATCAGCCTATTTTCTCACTTCACTCTTCACTTCTCTTTTTTATTAATTGATTTTCACTAAGTGTTTTGTCTTAATTTCTTCAATAGTTATGGCAAATAATATTTTCCCAAATGATTTAAACAGTGCCCCTCATTGCACTATTTGCTTTCACATGGTTGTTGATGATGCTAAACGGTTCATCACCAAACTTATATGTGGACACTATTTTCATGTTGGTATTCATTCATTCATATATTTTTATTAGAATTTTTTTCTTTGTAAACATCTTATAAATCGATTATTAGCTAACTAGATCTTTCATTACTCAACATTAAAAATTGTTTTTGATTTTTATGGCTTTTTTTCTTGAATTTTTATTTGGATCTTTTAATTGATTAAGTTGGATTTTTACTCTCTTTTTTTAACTCATTTGAAGTGAATGATAACTCATGTAGTTAGCTAGATTATTTTCTTTGGTCATTTAGATAAAACCTTAGTGTAAGTTGGCAAAAACAAGTACAATAAAAACAGATATTATTTTTTTTAAAAAAAACTGGGATAGAAACAACAAAAAATAAAATATTAAATCTTGTAATTTTTTCATATCGTCTAATTTAAAAGTTTGAACGTCATATGATTGATTCCATTTGTTTGGCACACATTAAGATCTAATAATCTAATTGTATAAGCATTATTTTTCTTTTTAAACATGTAAGAAATAAGTTAATTCTGAATTTTTATACTATCATTGATTAGTCTTCAATTGTTTTCCTATTATACAGATTGTATTGCGGTTGAGTTCAATGTTATGGGGCTAATGAAATTCCCTAATTGCAAAGTTATCAAAGAAGACGGGCTTTGGATGAAAGTGGCAAACTCTGAAGATGGAGAGAGTAGTGACGAGGACGAAAATGAAGAGAGCAACGATGAGGACCAATATAATGAAGAACACGTAATTATCGTGAATTTACCTTATTTATTATCTAATCATGTTAAGTATATTAATTTAATATGAAAAATAGATAGAGATCGATTACTATCGTACTAATATAATTTTTAGTTTGAATATCGTTGCAGGTCAATGACTGTCTATCTTTAATCTTAGGGATTTTCTTAGCAAAGATTTTATATTTATTAATATTGATCTTTTAATTTTCTGTGCACAGTAAAATTATGCATCGTTTAGCTTTTTCATTGTTTATAAATTCTAAAAAATAAAATTCTATTTGAAATTTAGCCTGAAGATGGAGATATAAACGATGCACATAATGGAGGTGCTAGCAATATGAGGTAATTAATCTTACTCTCTTTTTTTTTCTAATAATTTAATGTATGCTGTTTTTATTCTTTTAGACTTAATTAGATGTTAAAAGAGGATCTATTTGAAATAAATTGAACTAATGACACATATTGGTAATAGCATAAAGATTTAGGTACCTCTTAAACTTAGCTCAAATAATTATAATAACACATGTTGGTAATAACTATTTTTTTTAGAAGTTCTTTCACATGTACAAGGAAGAAATTAATTAGGTAATGATATTAATGTCTTATAACTGTCCATATGAACTCTACATCACTTAACTATTTCTCTTAATTAAGTACAATTAATTGATTAGACTAAGATTTCAAATTAATGTTTGTACATGAATAATTTTATTGTGTTTATAGTATAACTTTTTTTTTGTATAAAATATAGTTTTACGTGGCATGAGATGAACTAATAATGTTCCACGAGATGGTGCAACTCCAAATACTCATCATATTACTTTCCAAACCAACAATGGCCGCAACATCTTTTCTCATACTTTTGTTGATAGAAATCCTATTCTCCAACAAAATGAGTAAGTTTATTCTCTCATTAAATCCTTTAGCATATACATTTAGAAGTATATTTTTAATTTATTTCATGAACTATATATTAATTTGAGTACTTTGTTATTGAAAATAGATGGAGACAACAATTGCGCGCATGTCCCTCCTCCTCCAGTTGCTTTCGAGATGATTGATCGGAGGATCTTTGTCTCAGGTCTAAACGTTATTTCGGGTCCTATAAGTCATGCATCACCCACTCTATACGAGCAAAGTTGTAACAATGTGTTACCATGTTTGGAGCTCACTTTGGCAACCAGAAGTACTTCAGTTAGTGGTGAGCGTCCACCACCACCTTGTCGATGTATTAGTTGTCGTGCATCTTCAAGCAAGATGCATTGATGAAAAATATTGGTGTAAAATACCCATCAAACGTGACATTTCTGGATTGTTGTTCTATCTGTTTATTTTTTTTTGATTTATTGAATTTAAACTATGCTTTTTAGCCTTAGAATTTTTCCTTAATTTACTTATTCTTTCATGTTATTCTGTTTTCATAAAAAAAATCCTGCAATGCTTGATGAATTCTATTTTTTAATAAAACTTATATACTACTCAAATTGAAGTGTGTATTATAATTACTAGAGCTTCAACACAAAATTGATTGACGATGCATTTGAAAAATCAAACATATTTTACTATTGGTTTATGTGTTCAATTTGAGAACAGATTTATTATTTTTTTATGTCTTAAACATGATCCTTCATGTGTAATCAATCTGATCATTTTTTGTCACAGACCAAATATGTATTTTCCTCTTTCTACATTTCTAATTTTCTTAGTTTATGTTTCTAGCAATTTTACTTTCTACTTTCAATTCAGCTTTTCTGAATTAGCTAGATATTACCTTTCTCATGTTTGATTGATCCATAAATGAGAAAATATGTTCTTAACAATTCCTTCCTTTTTATAAATAAATAAAAAAAAGAATTTACAAACCCACAACACATTTAAATTAGTGTGTCCAAAATTTGAATTAACTACCCAAATCCAATGAAAAAGTCTACAACATAACAACTTGAACCAACAATATGAATAACAAGATATAATTTGAATAACAACAACATATTCAGTGAAATCTCATTAAGTGGGATTTAGGAAGGGTAATGTGTAAGTAGATCTTACCACTTCATTATGGAGGTAGAGAGGTTGTTTCTAAAAAACATCTCGACTTAAGTGCATCACACTCAAGTAAACAAGAAAAAAATCAATGAAAAAGGCAATAACAATACATAAATAGTGTGATAATAAGTAAAAAGACATAATTTGAATAGACTTAGATATTGGGAGTTGATAATTTTTCATTTTCAAGGCAATGAGCTGAGGTGCTTCTTTTTGTTGCTTAGCTTTGGTTGATTAGAGTTTCCTCTATTAAATCCTCCTCTCTTTTTTTTCTTTAATATATAATATTAGATTTAGGATGAAGTGTGGTTTATTTTTTTAGGTCTAATTATCTTCCTAAAATATCTATTATGAATTTTGAATAAGATTAAAAATTTCGGGAGAAAGAGCGGAATATTCTCCTTTCTAATGGAATATGTTTTTGATAAAGATTGAGATGGAATTTACCACGTGGCTACATTCTATATAGTTTGATCTTTTTTATTTTTCTTCTAAAAATAACCAACATTAAATTATTACCTAAAATATATTTTTGTAAAAAAATATAAGAAAATTCAAAGAACATATTTTTATAATTTTCTATTTCCTCACAAATAAAAAATGGATGTACAATTTTTAAAAATATAATTTTTTGTGATTTTTAATTTTTTTCAAGTAAAATCTACTAAAAATGAAATAAAAATTAGAGAAAATATTAGATTTAAAAAAACATTTAAAGTAAAACAAAATTGATTGAAATTTAGGAAGGGTCAAAAGTCACGTGTCTTTAGTAGAAAAAGGAAAAAAACTGATAGTTAATGTCCCTTTTAATAAATAATTAGTAATAGTTTATATATGAAACTTGAAAAATACAGTTACCTTAAATGTATCTTTACCATTAAATCATTTGTAAACATGATTTTAACTTCTTTCCTATATATGGAGGACCACATTTTTACACTATTATAGGAAAAAGTTAATAATAAATAATACAAAACCATTTTCATTTACATTTTATGTTACCATTTGACCACCAACATAATTCATAGTAAGAAAATCTAATAAAAAGTTTCAAACTTAGTAAGTCAATTAATTAATGTGTAAAAATGTCCCTATAAATAATATTGAAATCTGCCTATTTTTTCACTTCACTCTTCACTTCTCTTTTTTATTAATTGATTTTCACCAAGTGTTTTCTCTTAATTTTTTCAATAGTTATGGCAAATAGTATTTTCGCCAATGATTTAAACAGTGCCCCTCTTTGCACTATTTGCCTTCACAAGGTTATTGATGATAATAAACAATCCATCACCAAACTCATATGTGGACACTATTTTCATGCTGGTATTCATATTCATTCATATATTTTTATAAAAAAAAATTTCTATGTAAACATCTGATAAATCGATTAGTAGATCTTTCGTTACTCAACACTAAAAATGTTTATTTGATTTATATGGCTTTTTTTTTGAATTTTTATTTGGATCTTTTAATTGATTGAGTTGGACTTTTACTTCTTTTTTTTCTTAAACTCATTTGAAGTGAATGATAACTCATGTAGTTAGCTGGATTATTTTCTTTGATCTTTTAGACGAAACCTTGGTGTAAGTTGGTAAAAACAAGTACAATAAAAAAGATTATTTAAAAAAAAAAATCAGATAGAAACAACAAAAGATAAGACATAAAATCTTGTAATTTTTTTATACCGTCTAATCTAAAAGTTTGAATGTCATATGATTGATTCCATTTGTTTGACACACATTAAGATATAATGATCTAATTGTATAGACCTTATTTTTCTTTTTAAACTAGAAATAAGTTAATTTTGAATTTTTACGGTTGAGTTCAATTTTATGGGGCTAATGAAATGTCCTAATTGCGAAGTTATCGAAGAAGAAGGGCTTTGGGTGAAAGTTGCAAACTCCGAAGATGGAGAGAGTAGTGATGAAGGCGAAGATGAAGAGAGCAACGATGAGGACCAATACAATGAACAACATGTAATTATCCTATATTTACCTTATTTATTATCTAATCATAGTAAAGTATATTAATTATATATAAAAATTAAAAAGAGATAAATTATTATCGTACTAATATAATTTTTAGTTTGAATATCACGTGCAGGTCAATGAGTGTCTACCTTCAATTTTAGGGATTTCTTAGCAAAATTTTTATATTTATTGATTTTGATCTTGTAATTTTGTATGTACAATAAAATTAGACATCGTTTTTCTTTTTTACTGTTTATAAATTCTAAAAAACACAAAATTCTATTTGAAATTTAGGATATGAGCCCACTTCATACAACGAACGATGCACCAAATGGAGGTGCTTGCACAAAATGGAGGTACTAAGATTTTAAATTAATGTTTGTGCATGAATAATTTTAGTGTGTTTATAATATAACTTTTGTTGAATAAAATGTAGTTTTATGTGCCATGAGATGAACATTAATAATGTTCCACGAGATGGTGCTACTTCAAATATTCATCATCGTACTTTCCAAACCAACAATGGCCGCAACCTTTTTTCTCATACTTTTGTGGATGGAAATCCTATTCTCCAACAAAATGAGTAACTTTATTCTCTCATTAAACGGAAAAGGGTCATATTTGTCCTTGTACCCTTAGAAAAGGGTCATATTTACCCTTTGTTATACTTTTTTGATATATTTGCCCCTACCATCCTACTTTGGGCACACATTTAGCCTTGTACAGTTAACTTATCATGACACCATTTTTATAAGCCTATGTGGCGCCTACGTGGCTCCATGTGTATATACATTTATTATAATAAAAAAATTACTTTCTATTTAGTATTATATTCGACCCATTTAGTAAAATTCGACCCAACCATTAACCCGATTCTAATATCCACTCGCTCATATCACTTTACCCATTAAAACAGAGAGAAGAGTCATTCATATCTTGATTCTGCTAATTGGTCGGGTTTCTTGTCTGTCGCTTTAGTTTTACATCTTTAGTTACCGAGTAAGGGAGAGTGAGAAGTTTGAATTTTGATGCAGTTAAGAATTCTGGTGGACAGTGAGAGTAAAATGGATTTGCTGGTACAGACTCGGCACCTCCGTGATATTGTCGTCCTTGTCATCCGAGGTCTTGCACAGAGGTTTAGCAATAACTCAATCAATTCCCTTCTTGAGATAGAGACCTAGTAACATATCATGTTCTTTTTTGTGTACATTAGCTGGTTTTTTCTGTCTCTAACTCCAGTAGTTTGGTGTTGGTTTTTGTGATTTTGTTTTCTGTTTTTTGGTGAGGTATTAGTTTCATCTGCTATGCATTTTGCTTCTTCCATTAGCTTCTTATTATGAAGCGTTGCAAGAATGATGAGTATAGAAATTAGGGCTAATGGGTAATGAAATCGGGTTAATGGGTCTTCATTTTGGTTGGGTCGGATTTTACTAAATGGGTCAGATAGAATACTAAATAGAAAGTAAAATTTTAATTATAATAAAAATATATACACATGGAGCCACGTAGGCACCACGTAGGCACCACGTAGGCGCCACGTGGACTAATAAAAATGGTGACACAATTCTTAACTGTACAAGGGCAAATATGTGCCTAAAGTTGGATGGTAGGGGCAAATATATCAAAAAAGTATGACGAAGGGTAAATATGACCCTTTTCTAAGAGTTCAGGGGCAAATATGACCCTTTTCCGCTCATTAAATCCATTAGCATATAATTTTAGAATTATATTTAATTTATTTCATGAACCATGTATTAATTAATTTGAGTACTTTGTTATTGAAAATAGATGGAGACAACAATTGCATGTCCCTCCTCCTCCAACTGCTCTCGAGATGATTGATCAGAGGATCTTTATCTCGAGTCTAAACGTTGGTTCGGATCTTGTAAGTCATGAATCACCCACTTTATACGAGCAAACTTGTAACAATGTGTTGCCATGTTTGGAGCTCACTTTGGCAACCACAAGTTCTTCAGTTAGTGATGGGCGTCCACCACCACCTTGTCAATGTATTAGTTGTCGTGCATCTTCAAGCAAGATGCATTGATGAAAAGTGTTGGTGTAAAATACCCATCAAACGTGACATTTGGATGGTTGTTCTATCTTTTTTTTTTTGAGTTATTGAATTTAAACTATGCTTTTTAGCCTTTGAGATTTGTAGAATCCTTAATTTACTTATTCATTTATGTTATTATGTTTCATAAAAAAGTATTGCAATGTTTGATCAATTCTATTTTTTTTTAAAAAGAACTTATATACTACTCAAATTGAAGTGTGTATTATAATTACTAGAGCTTCAACACAAAATTGGTGGACGATGCATTTGAAAAGTCAAACATATTTTATTATTGCTTTATGTGTTCAATTTGAGAAGAACTCATGTTTATTATTTATTTATGTCTTAAACATAATCTTTCATGTGCAAGTCTGATTCTTTCTGTCATGAACCAAACATGTTGAGATTCGATTGGTTAGTGTTTTTTCCTCTTTCTACATTTCTAATTTTCTTAGTTTATGCTTCTAGCAATTTTACTTTCTAATTTCAATTCAACTTTACTGAATTAGCTAGATATTAACTTTATTATGTTTGATTGATCCATAGATGAGAAAATATGTTCTTAACAATTCATTCTTTTTTTTTAATTCACAAACCCACAACACATTTTAATTAGTGTGTCCAAAATTTTAAATTATTACCCAAATCCAATGAAAAAGTCTACAACATAACAACTTGAACCAACAATATGAATAACAAGACATAATTTGAATAACAACATATCTAGTGAAATCTCACTAAGTGAGGTTTGGGGAGGATAATGTGTAAGCAGATCTTACCACTTCATCGTGAAGGTAGTGTAACATCTCGAACTTTAAAAAGGGTTAAAGAGGGGTTCGTGTAAGTCACCCATCATTTTGAGTCAACTTCAAATAATCATATCTCCTAGCACATAAAAAATTAGGTATTCCATGACCTATCAAATTAAAGATCTTTCAATCCTCTTTCTAACGCCGCCAAGTTTGCTTAATTTCGAGCTTGAAGTAAATATTTATGCCATTTTGGTGAAGCCTCTCTTTTAAGGCACCCTAAATCATTTTTGGAGGGGTATTTTGGTCTTTTCCCATTCCTTCTAAGCCTAGCCTTATTTTTCTTCACCCAAATAAGGGTCTAATCAGCGTAAAACCATCTTTTCACGTTCTTCAGGATTTCCATTGATTTTCACCAATAACCTTTGTTCTTTCCATGTATGTAAGGCCTCTCACAGTGCTGGACTTGTTCATCCTCACTCCCTACATCTCAATTTAGTCAAAAAATCGTTACATCTAAAGGATCCATTATTAGTTCTCGATATTGAGTTCGATTCTTTAACAATTGAGGCTTTTTAATTATTTTTTATGTGAATATTATTGTGTTGTTTATGCTTAGTATCACATGAACCCCCTGTTGATTTGATAAAGTTATGCTTCCAAAGGAATTGTATGAAAGTTCTCATGTATTCATGTTGGGTTTGAGAATCAAAAAGAGTTTAGGAGAAATTTTCCAATTCTAAACTAAGTTGGGGTCCTAATTTAAGCTTGAAAATTCGCTTGGGTGCTGGGGAAATGACTAGAGCGGCACACCATGATAGCGCCAAGGCCTGACTTCTGAAGTTAGGGGGCGGGGCGACACGCTAGTTGTCACACCCCGAGCTTACACCCTGAGCGGGACTAGCACTTGAGAACCATTGCTGGCCCCAAGAGAACCCTTGTCATGGGTTAACTCATAGCGGAAGACTTAAATAACAAGATAATAGTCTTAAAAGGAAAAACTCATGAAATAACTTAGAATGTTTTAAAAGAACATTAACCTAGCCAAGATGGCAACTCAAATCTCAAAACATAAGTCAATACTAAGATAACGACAAATGAACTAACTAACTGTCTATGAAGCCTCTAACAACTAATATGAACGCCGGGACAAGACCCACGACATCCTAATGAACTAACTAATCAAAGCAATTAAAGGGATTCCTCTGGAAAGCAAGGCGGCACCAACTGACTCTAAGTGCTCAACTGGATCAATGAGGCACGGGATGCTGATCTTGGTTACCTGTTCTACATCATAAAATGATGCAGGCCAAATGGCATTGGTACATTGAATATACGAGCATGCGAGGGAAAAACTAAAATATGACATAAGCTTGAAAGGAATTTGAAAAGAACACTTACCTTAGCTTTACTCAACTCAAATGCAAAGTAAAACAACAATAAAGGTGCAGTCTATACAAAGCATTTAAAATAGTAGATGACAACTCAGTACCTCTTGATATATTTAGGTAATATTAGAGAAATTATCTTGCTTAAAGTTAAGGCTAAAACAAATTCTATTTCACAATTTAATGTGCATTGTGTGGAGTGCTTTAGATATAAAATTCAACGACATGACTTTGTTGATCTAGAACTTGGCCCGAATGTTGATTGAGGCTAAATTTTGAGCAACATTTAACTTGGAAAAGGATTATAGGCTTCATTGATCCGATTTTGACTTTAAATTCCATCAAATAACATGTTATTCATAGAACTACCATTTTAATCCTGAAAAACTTTTATTTGAATAACCACATCTTAGCATATATCCTTTGAGTGCATAAATGCACTATCCCTTGGTACCACCTCCTTGAGCGCACTATCGATTATCTACACAGTGCTAAAGATCTAAGTTGGGTAACAACATGAAAATGTCAAATATGTGAAAGTACAAAAAAACACAGACAAGTAAAAGTTAGAAAAAAATGAGAAAAAACCTCCAACGAAAAGGAGGGATAAAGAGAAGGAAAAAGAAGAAGAAAATAAATGAGAAGAATCTTCCAAGAAAACAATGGTCAAATGCAAAAATGAAAAACGTTTGAGAGTTTCAAAGTTCATCAATTTTAAAAATTGGGGCATATTTTTATTTGTTATGATAAAAACTAAAAAAATAATCACTTTCATTTCTAGAAAACAAACACCCTACTTGCATTTTGATATCAGGGAACAATGCCCTATTATATTTAATTTCTAGGGAACAAACACCCTAGAGGCAATTTAGAGAGAAAAAATACCCTATTATCTTTCATTTATGTAGAACAAACACTTTAGTTACATTTTGACCTTAGCAAATAAACATCCTAGAGGCATTTTGGAGAACCTACACTTGATCATCTTTCATTTATAGGGAACAAACACCCTGGTTGCATTTTGACCTTAGGGAACAACAACCTTAGATGCATTATAGGAAACAAAAACCCTATCATCTTTTATTTCTAGGGAACAAACAACCTAGTTATATTTTGAACTTAGGGAACAAACACACTAGTGGTATTTGAGTGAATAAATTCCCTATCATCTTTTATTTCAAGGGAACAAACACCTTAATTAGATATATGTCTTGCATTTTTCTTTTAGTGTAAGTATTTATCATTTATGTTAATAGCTTACATAACATTTTTCTGGTGCAAACTGGGTAAAATATAATGTTGTGGCGATTCTATTTGATGATTCTTTTTAGTGAGATATTCCTACATAATGAGACTTACTAAAGCAGGACCCTCCTAGATAATGGGCATTAGCAGGGTCCTAGATAATGTGTAATGACCCTCTCGGTTATTTCTTTATTTATGCCTTCTTTCTGTCATTTAGAGCGTTCCTGTAGCGACCAAGAGTCATTTATGACTTGCTGGCACTGACTGTTCGGTCGCCTGGTCGTTCGTTTGGGTTTTATGTCCGTTTTCCTGTTTTGGATTTTTTGAAACTTGAAAAGTTGATTTCAGTCATAACCTCATGTAAATGACCTCATATGGGAATTCTGACTGTTGCAGCAGCTTCGGAGCAGCTAAATAAGGCTAGTAACATGGTTGGCACGAGTCCCGAGGCTTTTAGTGTGACTTTGGGGCCATTTGGCGCTTTAGCCTTTGAATTTTAGCTTAAGTTTGACTTTGGTCAACATTCTTAGTAAACGTGCTCGGATAAGAATTCTATCAGCGCGATTAGTTCTGAAATGCCCAGTTTAGTCTAAAACGACCCGTTGTGCGCTTCTCGAGGCTTCCAGTCTTATTCCGAGGTTCTTTGTGGAAATTGGCTAAATATGGTATTTGGGTGTAGGGCCCACTCTTTGTTGAAATGATCTCGTATGGAAATCCCGATTACGCCATTAAGTCCAGAATGTCGAATGTCATCTCTCAGTGTCATCATCTTTGATGGAGGGAAGAATCTTGCATGAAAAGCCTTAACCAGCTCCTCCCATGACTTGATGGAGTTCTTTGGAAGCTCGACCAACCACTTAGTGGCTCCCTTGGTTAATGATAATGGAAATAAACGAAGCCGTATGAAATCTTGCGATAGATTCTTGAATGACAGAGGGGTGCACACTTCTATGAAGCTTCGTATGTGTTCATATGAATCTTTATGCTCTAACCCTCCATATAAACCTCTTGAATGTATGAGATTGAGTGTTGTGCTAGTAACTTCAAATGTTGCACTTCCGTCTGTTTGTGACATGCAAATTGCACCTATCTCAGCCACTTGGGCAGGGTTATACACACTATTAATATCATCAATATCGTCTCGATGAAAAAGCATAACCCATTGGATGGCCTGCTTGGCAGCTATTTTCGCCGTTCACACTCATATGTCTGTTGGAACACAGAAACACTCAAAACAAAACTGAAAATTAGGTAAGTAGACTACAACTAATAAGAACAAAAATTCTACTAATCTAAGAATTCTCAAATAACACCACTCCTGGGCAGTGGCACAATTTTGATGTTTGTGTAATCAAGACAACTTCCGATGCAAGTGTTTACGATCGTACAATTGTTTAGTAACCCAACCAAGGGTTGGGATCGTTCCCAAGAGAGTGGTTTTGAGAATTAATAGAAAAATAAAACTTAGTTCTAACTAGTCGTAGCTAAAGACATTTATGATTAAAAACATTGTAAATTAAAGGGGGACACAAGAGTGTCAATTAACAATGGGGGGTTTTGTCACTAGTAACTAAAAACAACAAAATAAACAAGGATTTCTAAGCAATAAGAGGGGATCCTTGGGATGTGATGGGAATACGGGTTAAGCTAGATTATTGGGTACGTGCTTTTGATAGAAGATTCATAGAATAATTATGACTAGGCTAGACTTTAAGGGGGATAAGCTCTCTCTCGAGCAACTTACCCCATTTCAAGCGAGTTCCTCTCGAACACCCACTCACCGCATGAAGAACAGCCTCCGCCTTAACCCACTCACTCTCTCAAGCTGAGTGCGTGGACACGGGACTAGGGTTCACTCTCTTGAGCTAAACCTCATGTCGACCCACTCACACTGGCCATCAATTTAGTGGTCTTAGTTTTACAACCTCTCTCTCGAGCAAGCCGAAAACACATATATGATATTATAATTGCAACTACAACCTCATTAAGTTCATCCACAACCACTAAATGAAATCATAATTAAACTACGATTAAACTATCAGCAAGCAAAACCCAACAATTATCTTAACCCATATTCGCTAAATCACACCCAAAAAATTGGGGTTTTTAGCCACACATGCATAAGAGATAGAAATTTATACCAAATTGAGATTGCATTCAACTGGGTATGAAGATTTAAGTCTTGATACTGGCCAAAATTAAAGAATCCAAGAGACCCAAATCCAAATCTTGAAGATGAAACCCTTTGGATCTTCAAGTTTTCAAAACCCTCTCAAGCTTAGAGAAAAAATATCAAAGAGTACTATTCTATATGAAAATTATAATAATTGTTCCACACTTAAAACTACAACTCTAACTAGTATTTATAGTTTTCACAGATTTGTGCTGTAGCAGATCCTTCGGCGTCATTAGTCGGAATCACTGATCAACTCAGCGATTCGCCCTTTGGTGTAGTTCATCACTGTCTTGCACCAACCTTTAACATCGTCGTGCTCTGGGTCATTGGGCGACATGGTACTGCTTCACAAAACTTCTCAGCGATTTGCCGACTGCTTCATTTTTCCGCCGACTTGATCCTTTCCTTCAGGGCTCAGCACAGTGGAACAAAAGGTGAAGTAGGACCCTTCGGCGACTCGCCAAGTGGACTTGCGATCCTCAGGCCTTCGTTTCTTCGTTCTTTTCAGCCTTTTCATTCCTTTTTGTGACGTAGTGTCCATGCTTTCCTTCAAATTTCAAATACCTGAAACTTAAAGGTTTTCATCAGATATTAAGATAAAATAAACATTTGAGGACACAATTTCTATTAAAATATAGCCCTAAATGAGTCCAATTTTTGGACTCATCAGTCTTGTGTGATAGATTTCAAGGGAAGTTGGGATGACCATTTACCCACGATAGAATTTACTTATAATAATAGCTACAATTCGAGTATTGGTATGGCTTCTTTTGAGGCTCTTTATGGTAGGAGGTTTATATCCCATATCGGATGGTTTGAGGTGGGTGAGGTTGCCTTGATAGGGCCCGACTTAGTTCATGAGGCTATTGAAAAGGTTCGACTCATTAGAGAGAGGTTGAGAATGGCCCAAAGTCGACAAAAGTTTTATGCCGATGTTATAAGGAGAGACGTTGAGTTTGATGAGCATGATTGGGTTTACTTGAAAATCTAACCCATGAAGGGTGTGACGAGGTTTGGTAAAAAAGGGAAGTTTGGTCCCCGTTTTGTAGGCCCATAACAATTTTTGAGATGTGTTGGTTAGGTTGCATATGATCTTGATTTGCCAAATGAGTTGGCATCGGTGCACCCGATTTTCCATGTCTCTATGTTGCAAAAGTGTGTTGGAGATCCCTCATCCATAATTCCCCTTGAAGGGTTGGAAGTGAAAAAGAACCTTTCTTATGAAAAAGTTTCGGATGAAATTCTAGACCGGCAAGTTAAGAGATTGAGGAACAAAGAGGTAGCTTCCGTTAAGGTGTTATGGAGAAATAATCTAGTTGAGGGTGCTACTTGGGAGGCCGAAGCCGATATGATGTCCCGGTATCCTCATCTTTTTCCTCCTATTCTAGCTTGAGGTAATGAGTTCCTCTTGTTTTGCTTATGTTTGAAGTCATGTGTGTTTTATGTGTTTCGATTATTTCCTTTAAATTACATGTTCATGAAAAAGCTTATGTTTTGAAAGAAATGCCTTTTATGATGTTTGTTCCTCATGTTGTTTAGTATTGAGTATTAGTTGCTTATAGAGTTCATGAGATGAGTTGTACAAAATTCTTTGATTCTGAGTGGAGATCCCCTCCTTGAATTTGTGCTTTTTGAGATTGAATTGAATAAAGGCTCCATGAGATTGTGTTGAGCATAGTTTTGAGTTAGAGATGATAGTTCCTCCTTGAACATGAGAAATGTTAAGCTTTCATGCATACTGGGTTGTTAGATGTAGTTCCTACTCCATAATGGTGCTTTGAGTATGTTGAGATAGGAGTTTATGTTTCCTCAGTTGTGTACATTTTGATGAGTTGCATGTATGATGGGCTTCTAGTCTTGAGTCTTTTCGTTTAGAAACGTGCTTAGAACCTCATTCGAGGATGAATGATCCCAAGGGGAGATAATGTAACACACCATACTCGAAAAAGGAAGGCTTAGCAAATTTCAGGACATTAAAGTGTCACCCACGTGGGCAAACCACGGACCATAGTTGGACCCACGCCACGTGGGTGAGCCCCGTAGGTGGACACCCTGGATAGTGTTTTAGGCAGTGAACCATGGACGGGACGCACGCCCCGTGGATGGGTCTATGGTCCATCTGACCATGAACCACGCCTGACGAGGATGGGCCGTGGGTCCATCCATGGTCCATGGGTCATGGTCTCGTGGGTCAAGTCAAGGAAATTATTTTAGGTTCTTTTCCGATTTTAATTAAATTGAAGTGGTGTCGTTTTGCCTAATTTTAAAACACCTCAAAAACCCCCAATTAAGTCATTCTCTCAAAATCCCAAAACAATTCCCAAAACTCATCTCAATATTCTCTCTCTAGAAGTTGGAAGAAGAAGAAGGAGATTGAAGCTAGGTAGAGATAAAGTCTCCAATTTTCACGTTTTTGTGGGCTATTTGACTAAAGTATGATGGCTTTTCATCCATGGGATCCTTCCTCCCATGGAATCCCCTAGAATTCCACAATTTGATGAAGAATTTCTCCAATTCTAGCTAGAGTTTTTTCCATTGTTGTGGGTTATGATGAATGTTGATACAATTGAGTGGATTATGATTGAATTGATAGAATTACATGTATTTAGGATCAAATTACATGTACCCATGCCTATCATATGATTTTAGGGTTTAATTGATATAGTGGGTTTGATGCCATGTGAGGGAAACTCTATGGGTTAGATATCTCCTTATAGGATTGATGAATTATGAATAGAATTGCTCTAAATTAAAGCATATATATTGTTAATAGGTTGATAATTGCTTGAGAGTAAAACATAGATGATGATCATGAGATGTAGTTATTTGAGAGTAAAGCCTAGACTATGCGTTGTTGATTGTAAATGCTATGATGTGTAAGAGATACTTCCTATAATGAATAGATAGGCATGATTGTATAAATGTGAAAGGTTTACTCACATGAATGATTCTAGGTTGAAAGGATTGCTCACCTAAAATGAATCTAGAAAAAAGGCTTAATGAATGATGAGGCTAGAGGCTATTACCCTTGACTTCCATATGAAAGGATATGAGGCAATTCCCCTACTCCTTAAACTTGAACAAAAGGTGAGTCCCCGCGTTCATACTATAATGAATGGATATGGAGGCGAGTACCCATGCTCCTTATGAAATGATATGGAGGTGAGTACCCGTATCATATGATGATGTTTTAGAGGCGAGTACCTGCAATCTAAAAGTAAGTAAGGCAAGAGGCGAATACCCCTTAGCCTTTATGAACTAGGCATAGAGGCGAATTCCCATGTCTTCAAAAGTAAGTATGATTAATGTGATTATGTACAATGATGTTTTGCTTGGAGTGTTGCTAGATATGCCTTCCATGATGTAACCTTTACTAGAGGCAGATGACCTAAGTCTTTGATAAGGATAAGTTAGGTTACTTAACGAAGTATTCCTCTACCATTATGATGATTTACATGTATTGATTATGCTTATGCTTATGTCTTATGTTGACTAATGCTTATATTTATGTTGTTTATGCTAGCCATCATATTTAGTACTTGACTGTACTAACACATACTCTTGTCTACATTCTTATCAAATGTAGGGTCCGGCGTTCCCGATTCACACACTTGTGGCTAGGTTCCTAGAGGATTGTGGAGTGAAGATTTAGTGAGTCCTGATTGTATTCGAGGATTTGATCACCCTATCTCTTGTATGCCTTTCTTTTATGTTTGAGACTATTGTATGGGTTGTGTCCCAATATTTCTATTCTCTTCTATTTAGATGGTTTGAGACAATGTCAAGATAGACTTCCGCTTGCTTTTATAAAATACTTTGATTGTATTTAAAAGTTTTAAATTCCTGCATCTTTTCTATTACTTTATATTATGATATGCTTAGTGGCTTGTATGAGGCCTCTCGGGGTCTTATATGCCTTGTTACATCTAAGGGGTATTCAAGGGTCGTGAGAATTTGAAACTCTAAGTCCCTTCTCCTTATATCTGCATTGAATTTCTGACAACTCAGTATTGCCTTTAATCTATCACTAATGAGTTGAACTTTCTCCATAGCCTCATGAACCGAATCTGGCCCAATCAAGACCGCTTCACGCACTTCAAACCAACCAATTATGGGACCTTCATCTACGCCCATATAGTGCCTAATATAGGACCATTTGAATACAAGACTAGAAACTATTATTATTGGTGAACTTTATGAGAGGTAGGTGATCATCCGAGCTGTCCATGAAATGGATCACACAAGTTTTCAACATACCCTCTAAGGTCTGAATGGTAAGTTTTGCTTGACCATCTTTCTGTGGATTAAATGTTGTACTGAGATTTACCTAAGTACCAAGACCTTTCTGAAATGATTTCCAGAAATGAAAGGTTAAATTGAGGACATATATCTGAGATGATAGACAAGGGAACCCCATGCAGCCTGAATATCTCATGGATGTATAGTTTGGCGTAGTTCTCCGCTGAATGTGTAGTCTTGATAGCCAAGAAGTGAGCAGACTTAGTAACTCTTTCCACTATCAACCAAAAGGAGTCATGTTGTCTACGAGTACGAGGTAAAAACCATAATGAAGTCCATGTTTATCACTTCCCACTTGCATGTAAGAATGTTAATATCCTGAGTCATACCTCCTAGTTTCTGAAGTTCTACATTAACTTGTTGACAGTTAGAACACTTAGCCACAAAATCTTTTATGTCCCTCTGCATGTCGTTCCACCAAATGACTTTCCATAGATCATGGTACATCTTAGTGGCACCTGGATAAATGGAATACCTCAAGCTATGAGCTTCTGCAAGGATCTACTGCCTCAATTCACCCACATTAGGAACACAAAAGTGACCGTGGTAACGAAGCACACAGTCTCCTCCTTGGGAGAAAACCTCAACTTTCTGCTGATGAACTATACCTTTCAACTGAAGTAATATAGGATCATTATCCTTTTTTCCTTAACCTCCGATACCAATGTATATTCTTATCCATTTTGAACTATCACCCCACTATTTGATGTATCCGTCAGGTAAACTCCTAAGCCAACAAGCCGATGCACATCTTTAGCTAGCTCTTTTCCTTCTTCCTCAACATGTGCTACACTACCCATAGACAACATGTTGAGGGCATCAACTACTACATTGTCCTTACAAGGATGGTAAAGAACATTCATGTAATAGTCCTTGAGGAATTCAAGCCATATCCTATGAGGGAGATTCAACTCTTTCTAGGTGAACACATATTGGAGGCTCTTATGGTCTGTGAACACATCAACATGAACAATACAAGTAGTGTCTCAAAATATTTAGGGCAAATACTACGACTACAAGGTTATGGTCATGAGTCGAGTAGTTCTTCTTATGAACCTTAAGTTGTCTAGAAGCATAAGCTATGACCTTACCTCGCTGCATCAACATACAACCTAGGTCGACCATGGATGCATCACAATAAATTACATACCCGTCTGAACCATCTAGCGGAGTCAAGACCGGAGTTGTAGTCAACCTAGTCTGTAGTTCTGATAAGCTTTTTTCACACTTATCTGACCACTAAAATTTGATCTTCTTTGTAGTCAACTTGGTCAATGGGGGAAGCTATGGATGAAAATCCTTCAACAAATCTCCTATAATAACCTACCAAACCCAAGAAACTTCGGATATCTGTTGGAGAGGTGGGTTTGATCCAATGTTTCATTGCCTTAAATTTCTGAGAATCCACTCAACTTCCTTTGCTAGATACCATATGACCAAGGAAAGCGACCGACTGTAACTAAAATTCACATTTGATGAACTTAGAGAATAATTGGTAATCTTTGAGAGTTTGCAGAATAGTTCTCAGATGAGTCGCACGCTCCTCCATACTTTGAGAATAAATGAGGATATCATAGTTAAAGATGATAATGAACAAGTCCAAATACTGTTTGAACACCCTGTTCATTAAGTCCATGAATGTTGTAGGAACATTTGTTAGTCCAAAAGACATAACTACAAATTCATAATGACCATACCGAGTCCTAAAGGCTGTCTTCGGAATGTCACTATCTCTGATTATGAGCTGATGATAACCAGATCTGAGGTCTATCTTAGAAAAGCAACTAGCACCCTGATGTTTGTCCAACTAGTCATCAATCCTGGGGATGAGATACTTATTCTTGATGGTCACTTTGTTCAACTGACGACAATCAATGCATATTCTGAGAGAAACATCTTTCTTTTCTGCGAACAACAGTGGAGCACCCCACGGTGAGATACTAGGTCTGATTAAGCCCTTATCTGGAAGGTCTTTCAACTTCCCTTTCAATTCCTTCAGTTCGACTGGAACCATTCTATAAGGAGGAATAGAAATGGGTTAGGTATCTGTAAGGAGATCTATTCCGAAGTCGATTTCCCTTTCGGGAGGAACTCCAGGAAGATCTTCTAAAAACCCTTCTTGAAACTCATTTACTACTAGGACTGACTCAAGTGTTGGGGTTTCGGAGTTTGAATGCTTAACCCGAACAAGATGATAGATATACCCTTTGGAAATCATTATTTTGGCCTTACGGTAAGAGATAATTTGACCCATAGGTAGTGAGCTACTACCCTTCCATTCTAAGACTAGCTCATTTGGAAACTGAAACTGAACGATTCTAGTTCTACAATCGACTGAGGCAAAACAAGAATGTAACCAATCCATGCCTAGAATGATATCAAAATCTACCGTTTCTAACTCTACAAGATCTGTTGAGGTGACTTTCTGAGAGACTCTGACAGGGCAATTTCTATATACCCGTCCAGCAATAACTGGATCACCTACTGTAGTAGAGACTGAGAAGGGTTCGGAAAGAGTTTCTGGACATGCACTAATGCCACAAGATTCCTTCCACTGCTGGTACCAAGTGTAGGCCACTCCCTTCAACTAATAGGCGGCCAAATCTACACTCTCGACTTGAGTGTCGCCCATAATGTTTGTTACCTTTTAGATGTCGTCGAGAAACTCTTATTGATCTAATTCTGAATTAGACTTATGAAATTTTTTAGGGTTTATCTGAGTAAAGTCTTGGATTCTTACTGTAGCAGTGTTAGTCTCTGGCAGAGCTGGGAATAGACCTTACTAATTGACCCGGGTAGTCATGGCCTGAGCAAGTACTTGGTAAGCAGCCATGAACTTGACATGCATGACTTGCTCCTTCAATGGGTCTGCTGGAGGTGCTGGTTGATTCCTTACGTTAGCTCTTCTGTGAGGCATTTTCTGAAATGCAAAGAGCAAGAATTAGAAGGTGATTGAATAGAGTTCATACACACACATGATAAAAATAGCAAGGAAAGTGAAGTTTTTCTTAAAACACTTCGTAGCCTCCCCCTTATAGATGAGGTGCACTTGACACCCATGAAAGAGACTCTGCTTAGTATGACTTTTAGACATCCTATGACTCTTGAACCTAATGCACTCATACCAAGTTTTTCCACCCCGAGGCTACCCCCTTGACATAATGCGGGACCTAGGATCACGAGTGACCCCAAGCTAACCCTGTGTCTGACATATCATAAGCATATTCAAATATAACCAAATAAACATGAACTATGCGGAAGCTAAAACAGTAGCTATCTGAAATGGGGAGCAACCCAACTAATCTGAATATATAACATATTAAGAGTTTAGTGATAACTGAAAGATAAACTCAACAATCCAAGATGATTCTACTACTATGTTGAAAAGCCTCTAACTGAGTTGAGTTGCTGGAAGATGCACCCCAACTATCTCTAACAAAATTCAAAACTGAATAAAAAGACTAAAGTGAAAAGCATGTATATTGTCCTCGGAATATGAGGATTCACCACTGAAGCTGCTGAATGCTTACCGAGAATCGATCTAAGCGCGGTTTGAATGCTGAGCACCTAAACCTTTATCATGAAAGGATGTAGTGCAGAGTATGAGTCAGTACTTGGAATGTACTGAGCATGCATGATATAGATACTAAGCTGAATAAATATATGTAAAAGTTGAACAAAATATAACTCAGAAATACTATAAATTAAATAAGAATGTAAGTACTGGAAAGATAACCAGGATCTAAACTTAATGAAATGACAAGGTAATAATCATGAACATGACATGCTAAACTGAATACTGAAAACCTCGTCAAATGCACTAAGAGTCTGACTGTGGGAGCTATTATTAATCGACATAAAGCACGTGAGCTAAACATGGAGTCCGATGTATACGCCACATCGAGAGGACCCAATATACCTTGACAGAAGTATAAAGGCATGACTGATGTGATCACTAAATCTGATGCTCAACAGAGGGGACTTATACTCCTACGGAGGTACGTAGTTCAGGGACTATGAGGGTACGCTGAACCCTAGTCCAACTTGGTGCTAAGTCTACTCCCAACTGAATATATGTATGGCACAAATGTAACAGAAACATCGAATAGCTCAAAATACTGACCCTCCACCCATAGGCTTGCCCTTATTTTTCGATCAACATTCGCTTTAGCTCACTCAAGATCACAAAGGTCTTTTTAAGGCTTGTAATGGGGTTGAGTGTAAAGGTATGATCTTTTAGGATTAATGGCTTCTACCTTCATGAAATATGGTCGGAAAATCACTTTTTCTCCTTCTCTTTCACATTCAAATATGTTCATAATTCACCCCATTAGTCAACTAAACATGAATCACCGGATACCCCATTTCTTTTACTATTTTCACACACTTTGGTTCACAACTTCTTTTCTCTTTTTTTCAGTCTTCTTCTCTTCTTTCTTCTCTCTTTTTTTACATGGAGGGGTTCCATCTTTTTCAAAACAAACCATCAAAGGGGGAATTTTTTTCACATTTCTTGACTTTCCTTCTTTTTCACCACACCCCGAACTTCTGATTTTGGCCTTCAATGGCTATTCAAAAGAACCAATACTTCATGAAAGTTATGGGTAATGGAACAAAAAGGTCAAAGTTGTTCAAGTTTATTCCAAAGAAAAAGATAGGCTGAAAAGGTGCCAAACAAGGTTCAAACTTCTTACAAGGTTAGCCACAAAGGTATAATGTTAAATTGGTTCACTCTTCAAAACATTTGCCTAAGGTCATTTCAATTTCTTGTCTCACGAAATCAATCAGACCAACAGGGAAAATTCTAGGTGTCATCAAGCGCAATGTTCAAGTCAACCTCACAACACAAGGCATTGATAAAATTATCAAACAAGACTCCACACTTTCTAGCTAGCGTTTAATGTTCACCACAAGAGACTTAATCGACAATCTACTAGTCATAATGATATGCTAAAAGTTCACATATTACCTATGTAACATAGTTTGCCTCATTGTAGCCTCACATTAATTTTGTTCAATTAAGAGCATTATTCAAGTCATCGGTATTGACCATAACCAACACTCAAATTTGCACAAGAACAACCACAATCACACACAAAAGAGGTCGCAAAAATTTTAAACTTGGTTCAAAACCATTTCAACACCATATTCATATTAAAACAATGGGCCAAAATCAACAACCATAATCCAACAACCAAAATATATAAACCAATAAGAATCAATATTCACAAAAAACACAATCAAAATCAAACTAATATTCACAAAACAACCCAAAAATGGTAGGTATGGGAATACCTCAGCCCACCAACAAAATACGCATTTGTCCTCAAATGCAACTAAAACAAAAAAAGTCTGAAGAGAAGAACAAAAAAGGAGGCAAAGAAAAAATCATCTTTCCACGCTAGGCCTGGGGTTAAGTCTGCATGTCGGCAACTCCCTCTATCTAGGAATCAGTGCCCGATGTCTCATAATCCTTGGCTCTAGTGGAGCCCACCATAGATATGTCTTGAATCGTTGCCTACCTAGCATTCTCAAACATGGCACCCTCCAAGTTAGCTAAATCATCATAGATTGTCTCCTCATGAAAACCAAGCTGCTCCGCATCTGTCTCAGCCTCGAACTCAGCAACAACATCATCAACTCTTGTCTCATCTCTGTTAGTAGTCGGAGGCACCACAAAACAAGATCGAATATCTACACTCGGCATGTCGGGAATCTCCACTGTCCCAAACATCATCGACAGGTAAGTGGACTTCAGCTTGTCCATAACTCTATGCAGCAGCATAACAGCCTTCAAGGCCGTCACAACAACTTTAGCTCCCTATCCCTTCTCACATTCATCCACTATGATAGTGAGGGCATCCAAGGTAAACTTGTGGATCTCAATCTGAACACAATACTCTGGGGGCTAAGGCAGCAATAATAGTTCGCTCTATTATCCCATGCATAATATCCCCTACCAGGGAGGTACGCACATCAGTAGATTAGGCCAAATGGCCCATCTTATAAAGCATAGCCTGGGTGTTAGGGTTCGGGAGGCAGAACCAACAGAAGTAGATTGACCCTAGGCAACAAATGTATTATAGGTCTTAGAAGCAAAAGGTCCAGAAGTACCTGAAGGCCCACTATCCTGAGGGGTCATCATTGCCTCTGTCGGCAACATGTCAACGTCAACCTCCGGGGATGTATCCACCGGTGCTGCCCTCCTAGTGTCAGCCTCATCCCATAAAAACTAGGTCTTAATATGCCGAATGTCATTAGAGGAGGTGGGTGTCACCATCACATCTTTTTTCTCATCTCTAGGAGCACGGGCCCGTCTGCACAACTCGATGATCAGCACCGAGAATAGGAGCAAGGTCTCTCTTTACTTGGCCCTCATGACCATCTCCTGCTTGATCAACAACCCTAAATTTAGCTCATCACGACCAATGATTGACCCATTTGTGTTTCCAATTGCTTGATGGACAATAATTGTAAGGTGACCGTTTAATTAAGTGTAGAGACATCCTCCTTCATTTCTTTCAGCACTTTGTCCGACCCTTCTACCTTATAGAGAATGTGTGCAAGCATGTCTTCCGTACATAATTTCTCCGAGTCAGCTCTTTGATCTTTAGGCTTTTGGCGTTCATGAGGTGGGACGTATCTGTCCTTTCCATCATCTTTTTCCTTCCAAGGTGCATTACAGTCATGCCATTCTCTATCACATACTCTCCATCCATCATCTCTATTTTAGCCCGAATTTCCACCCACCCTTGGATAGTTTGGAGGAAACCCTCCTCCTTGATCTTCAAGGAAGTTCTCTTCCTCATTATACAGTACCTCAAATTGTGTTGTTTCGGGGTTTGCTCCACCAATACCCACATAATTTACACTCTTCAACCCACTACCCATCACTTTTTTCAATAATATATCCAAGTGGGTCATCATTTTGGTCATATTTTGGTCTCTCTCTTGATCCTTCTTGATCTACTCTTTCGTCAAACTAAAAGTGAGACAATACACTTGATCCTCATGAGTGTACCATGCTCTATTGATCTTGGTCATGCCATAAAGGATTTGAGACGCTACCTCATAAGGCTTTTGCATTATACCTCCGGGAACAAGTTGATCAGCAACACCTTTGTTCACCGAGTCAAGACTACTATAGAAGTATTGTTGCAACACATTGTTTGGAGGTCCTTGACTCGGACATTTAAGTACCAACTGCTGAAATCTCAGCCATGTCTTGTGGATTAGTTCACCGTCTAAGCATTTGAAATCTTGGGTACTATCCTTTAGCGCCATCATCTTTGACGGGGGAAAAACCTTACGTAGAACGCTATTGTAAGTTCATCCCAAGTACTAATGGAGTTCCTCGGTAACTCAGCTAACCATTTGGTAGCTTCACCCATCGATAAGAATGGAAACAACCAAAGACGAACTGATTCTTCTGATATGTTCTTGAATGAGAACAAACTTTATTCATCCACAAAGTTCCAAATATTCTGATGGGGTTCTTCATGGGCCAGTGCTCCATACAGTCCTTTCATTTGGAGGAGTTGTGGCATTCTTCTAGTGAAATGGAAGACAACATTCCCCTCAATAGGAGGTAGATGTATTGCACCAACACAACCCAATTGGATTGGGTCATTCACATCATTCAAATTTCAAATATCATCTTGGTGGCCAACTTGGCTACCATTACTCCCATTCACGCTGATTTCTTCCTCTGTTAAAAAAAAAGATAAAAAAAACACAAAACAAAGTAAGTTGATTCAACTACAACACAAAATGATTACCACTCAAACTTCAACAATAGAATTCTAAACTCCACTACCCGGCAGCGACACCATTTTTTGATAAACGCTCAACTACACCTCATCCAATACTAGGAGTGGGCGATCGTTATCTAGTATAAAACCCAACAAAAGGTTTGGGTCGAACCCACAGGGAGTAGTACAAGTTTGAATTCAGTTACAAAGTTAAAAATGTAATCTAATTGGTGGTAGGATTAGAAGTTATTGAAAACATTTAGTTAAATTGAAAGGGGCGACAATAAATGTCAGATGGGGGGGTTGGATAATCAATAATCAACTGAAACAATTACAAAAATAGGGGTTTAAACAATATTAAGAGGAATTCTTGGAATGTGATCGATTATAGGATAATTATGTTATATGGGTAATTGAAGTTTATTATTAATGTTCTGAATCACTGTGGGTAGGCTAGAATATGAGTGCAATAGTTTTCTGTCGAACAACTATTATGGTTCATGCAAGTTCTCTCGTACCTCGACAATCTTAACATATCAAAACAACCCAAAACCTTAATTTATCTACTCTCTTGAGCTAGATAGGTAGGAGTTAGTTAAGATTCACTCTCTTAAGCTGAACACATAACAACCCACACGCTACAATCATTAATCAATAACATTCGTTTGAGAACCTCTATCTCGAACAAGCCCATAACACTAAGCTAAAATTATATTTGCAACTACAATTCATGAATTACTACTCAACTATTGATCAAACCCACATTAAAACAACAATTAAATCATTAAACAATAATACGCATAAGCTAATTAAGCACATAATCACATAATCACATGATCACACCCCAAGAATTGAGATTAGCTACACATCATAAAAAGAGAGAAACAATAATCAACTATATTAGCCATGATATGGGTAAAAGTTTCCAAGTCTCTACAATACTCAAAAATTGAATAAATTTGAAAACCCAATTGCAATTCCTCAAACTTTATCTCAAAAGCTTCAATGTCTCCAATGGGAACTCCAAAACTCAAATAAAGCTAGAAATTCTAAGAATTGTGTAATCGAAACTATAAGAACCCATTTAAAATTTCAATTTATAGTTGTCCAATTTTTTTGGCCTTTAGGGCAATTTGACAGAGTAAGTTGCGCCTCGCCAACTAGGTCGACGATCCGCCCTTCACTCCCTTTCATCGCCAATTTGCATTAGGCATCAGTCCTTAGAATTCTGTAAACTTAGGCGAACAAAGTTCTTGTCGTGGAGTCCTTCGGCGAAACACCGACTTCCCATTCCTTTCACTAAATTAGTTGTTCCCCAAGGATGGAATGCTGGAAATTTGGGAGAGCTAAAGAGCAACTCAGCAATTTGCCAAATGGTCTTGGCAATCACCACTATCGCTTTTGTTCACTTCTTTCGCTTGATAGTTCCTGTTTACCTGGTAGTGTCCTTGCTTTTCCCCTTAGCCTTCATAGTTGCAAATCAACACTTTAACATCAGTTTAGAGCATAAATTAGGCATTTGAGGACACTTAAAACTATCAAAACAAAACCCTAAATGATTTGAAATTTGAGACTTATAACATGTAATCTGAGAATGCAATATTTATGTACGTATAATGTGACATTCGAAATCTGGTGCATTATTATGTGTTTAACTGACCTAGAAAGTATAATTCATGACCTAAGAGATTATATACAAACTAGGGTTCTGAGATTCATACAAGGAATTAAGCAACGTTTCTAAGAAAACCTATTAGTTAGACTATGCATTATACTACAACTGAAATCCCAATAAATTCTCAAGATTTTACAAACCCTAGGTCGAAACAAGCTATGTAGAATCAAGGAGCTAACTTAATTCCAGGGACCTAGTGGATGAAAGGAACCCACTAGTGAAATCACACATACATGGTGATGAAATCTAAGGAGAAATCCTTTAATTTCGGCGCTAAAATTTGAAGCAAACCTCCTGGTTGTTGTTTTGAAATTGTTGCCTATTTCATCTTCTTTTTGCTCTAAGTTTGGATAATTTTTGGTGAATAAAGGTTTCTGGTATGTCAGACTAAGTTATTAGGCTTAAACTGAGTAAAACGACGTAGTTTAATTGCCCAATGCATAGGGGAAAGGACCAAAATGACCTTGACTTAAATCTAATGACCGTCACCTACTCCAGGACTGATGGTCCGTCATTTGACCTACCAACCATCGGTAGGGATTATCGTCAAGATCTTCCTGACAGGGCTTTACTCAAACGAGCATAACTTTTTACTCTGAGATGAAATTTTAGCAAAATCTATGGAGTTGGAAAGACGATTCAATTATCTTTAATTTGATACATCATAGGCAACCTAATTCCTTTGGTGCTAAAAGATATTACCGTTTGAAGTTGACCCAACATTCATTTCCCTCCAATTGGATGATGACCCACACCTACGGTCAGACCTATACTCCGTAGGTCCAACCACAGACTATACTGGTCGACTGTGGGTTGGTTTAGAGACCATAAACATTTGGTGCCAAACTACGGACCACACCTACGGACCGTGAGTCAGACCACGGACCGTAGGTGGTTTTCGTGGTTGTTATGACCCGTAAAACTAGTAGGTGAATCTAGAGCCTAACGAGTGTGCATTTGAGTTTGTTATGGGGTTTGAGGTTGTATAATGTCTTCCCGAGATTAGATTTAGGGGTTAAACATCAAGGTACGGATCCCCAAGGACCAACCAATGGGTCCTTCAGGAGGACCCTAAAGCCTAACCCTGAAGACCCCAAGAAACCAAAAATCTGCCAAAAACTTAGTGACTCACGGATGGGACCTACGCCCGGTACGTCCATCCATGCCCCGTGGATGGCCTCCGTGGGTTAAGGCCCAAAATGAAATGTTGCATGACCAAACCACGGACAGCCAGTATGAATCGTGGACCCACCCACTGTCCGTGGGTGGGTTTTCGTGAGTCCCACCTGTGTTGCTGTCCAAGACTCGACCAAGGTAAGGGTGTTTTGGTAAATTGCTTTTAAGATTAGTTAAGATAAGGGACAATTATTATTGATTAATAAAACTATTTTATGGCTTTTAAAAGTATTAAAACTCCTTTTCCAATTCATTATTCCAAAACAAAAATTAGATACTACCCACCTCTCCAAATATTCTCTGTCTAGAAACCACAATTGGAGATGAAAGAGTCAAGCTTTGAACCTCAAGATCTCACCAATCTCACTCAATTTTCGTGGAGTTTCTTCCCTTAAGGTATGGTAGTCTTCATCCTTGATTAAGTTTCATTCAAGGAGCCCTATCAAAATATGATTTCAAGTTTCGAAATACCCCAAAAACCTAGGGCTTTCAATCTATGCATGGGTTCAATTCCAAAACGTTTTCGAAGGTTTATATGTGATGAATTATGAATGGATTTTTGAATTAATGGTTAATTATGGTGAATATTTTCTATGAACCCATGTTTTCCCCAAAATCCTAAGTTGTAAATTGTGATTGGGAATTGATTGATCATGAAAGTATGTTGAATTGTTTATGTCTATATTGAATTAGTTATTGAATCGTGTTAATTCCCTTATCTAATGTAGTATTTTAGATGTTTGGGTAGAGATTAATTCATAGCCTTGAAGGGCAATTTCATGAAGTATTATGTATGATTATGATGTGAAGTATATGTGTGTGATCTCAACGAAAGTATTATGATCATGTTTAGAATGTAATTGTGTTAGTATTGAAAGCTTATTCTCAATTTAACACTTATGAAAGATAATGATATATGTGAAATGTTATTCTCACATACACACACACTCATGAATGAAAAATGAATGAAGTTTCTATGATTATGTTAATGATGATGTGTTGATTGAAAGGCTATTCTCAATTGTACACTAATGAATGGTAATGACATGTTGTGAAAGGACTTTCTCACAATATGGGGGTTCTTAGTTGAAAGACTATTCTCATCTTTGAATCTAGGAACTATCTAATGAATGAATATTGGGTTTGAGATGGATACCCAACCGTGAGTTGAGGCGGGGTATCTAGTAGCAATCTCTTATCCCATAATAATGAACTAAAGTAATGAATGTCAAGTACTCCGTGGGGAACAATGCTAAGGATCGAGTGGATATGGATTGAAATGGATGCTAAACCGTGAGTTGAGCGGGGTCTCTAGTAACAATCTCTTGAGATGGATGCTCAACCGTGAGTTGAGGCGGGGTATATGATGAGTCCACAAATTGGACTCATTTAGGGCAATATTTTAATAGAAATTGAGTCCTCAAATGCTTATTTTATCACAATATCTGATGAAAACTCTTAAGTTGTAGGTATATGATGTTTGAAGGAAAGCTTGGACACTAAGCTGCAAAAAGGAACGAAAAAGCTGAGAAGAATGAAGAAATGAAGGCCTGAGGATCGCCGTGTCCACTTGGCGAGTCGCCAAAAGGTCTTACTTCACCTTTTGTTCCAGTGTGCTGAGCCCTGAAGAAAAGGATCAATCTGCGGAAGAAGGAGCAGCCGGTGCATCGCCGAGTAGTTCCGCGAAGCAATACTTCATCGCCCAATGGACCAAAACACGACGATGCTAGAAGTCAAAACTACGATGAAAAGAGGAAGTCGGCAAATTGCCAAACAAATCAGTGAGGCAGTTCCCTATCACCCAACGCCCCAGAATGATAAAATGTCGAGGATGAAGTAGAAAGGCGGTAAACCAGGCTAAAGGGTGGATCGCCGACACGCTCGGTGATCCTAACTAACTTTGCTGAATGACCTGACGCAACACAAATTTGTGACAACTATAAAGACTAGTTAGATTTGTAATTTAAGGTTCGAACAATTATTATAATTTTCATATAGAATAGTACTTTTAGTATTTTTGCTCTGAGTTTGAGAGGGTTTTGAAGACTCGAAGAAAAAGAGGATTTCATCTCCAAGGATGTGGACTCGTGTCTTTTGGATTCTTCACTCTTGGCCTGCAACAAGACTTAAATCTTCATACCCATTTGAATGCAAGCTCAGTTAGGTATAAATTTCTATCTCTTTATGTGTGGTTAAAAACCCCAATTCTTGCGATGTGATTTAGCGAATATGGGTTAAGATAATTGTTGGGTCTTGTTTGATGATAGTCTATTTGTAGTTTAAATATGATTTCGTTTAGTGGTTGTGGATGAATTTAATGAATTTGTAGTTACAAATACAAGTTTATTTATGTGTTTTCGGCTTTCGAGAGAGAGAGTTCGTAAAACGAAGACCACTAGATTGATGGCCAATGTGAGTGGGTCGACATGAGGTTCAGCTCGAGAGAGTGAACCCTAGTTCCATGTCCACACACTCAGCTCGAGTTAGTGACTGGGTTAAGCCGTAGGCTGGTCTTTATGTAGCAAGTGGGTGTCCGAGAGGAACACATTTGAAACGGGGTAAGTTGCTCGAAAGAGAGCTTATCCCTCTTAAATTCTAGCTTAGTCACAGTTATTCTATGAATCTTCTATCGAAAGCATGTACCGAATAATCTAGCTTAACCCGTATTTCCGTCACATCCCAAGGAATCCCTTCTCATTACTTTGAAACCCTTGTTTATTTTGTTGCTTTTACTTACTAGTGACAAACTCCCCACCCCCCCACCCCCATTGTTAATTGACACTTTTGTGTCCCCCTTTAATATACAATGTTTTTAATCGTTAATATCTTTAGCTACGACTAGTTAGAACTAAGTTTTATTTTTCTATTAATTCTCAAAACCACTCCATTGGGACTCGACCCCAACCCTTGGTTGGGTTACTAAACCATTGTACGATCGTCGACAGTTGCATCGGAAGTTATGTGTTGATTACGCAAACATCAAAATGGCGCCACTGCCGGGGAGTGGTGTTATTTGAGAATTTTTAGTTTAGTAGAATTTTTGTTCTTCTTAGTTGTAATTTGCTTACCTAATTTTTGGTTTTGTTTTATTTACTTTTGTGAACATTTCAAAAAGCATGAGTGTTAACGGTAGCAACAGTAGCTAGGTGGGTCACCAAGACGACATCAGTAATCTCAACGATGTCCAAGAGCCCAACATCAATGATCCTCCTCTCATGGTAGGTGTTGGAGCCATCCGTTTACCCCCAGCCGAGGGAAACACAGTGTTCCACATAATGAGCACTTGCAACTAAAGGGACTTTTTAGCGGAGTGGCTCCTGAAGATCCTCACGAATATCTTCGAAACCTTGTAGATGTGTGCGGACCATTTTCGTTGAAATACATCTCCCAGGAGTCGGTCCGGCTGAGGCTATTCCCTTTCTCGTTGATGGGAGAGGCGTGCAAATAGTTAGCCGAGTTGCCGCGAGAATCCATCACTTCTTGGGAGGAATTGGTAACCGCATTTCAAGTGCGATTTTTTCCTCCCTTGAAGATGATGTAACTTAGAGATAGTATCCACAGCTTTAAGTGTCTGGAAGGAGAGCCTCTGCACGAGACTGGCTACAGTTCAAAAAATTGGTGCTACAATTCCCAACACATGGTTTACTCGATAACATGATACTTCAGTACTTCTACTGGAGTTTGGACTCGGTAAACCAAGGTGTTGCCGACCAACTCTTGCCGGGAGGCTTAATGCAGCAGCCATATGCCGTAGCAGCCCAGCTTTTAGATGTCATGACAACCATCAACATAGCATGGTACACTCGTGAGGACCAAGTTTCCCCTCTCACCTTCAAGCTATCCAAGGACCTGATTGAACAAGACAATGTGAGAGACCAGAACATGGCCAAAATCATGACGCACCTTGATATTTTATCCAAAAATGTCATGGGGGCTGGTGCCCGTTGTGTCAACAGTGTGGGGGTCGGGTGTGCTAATCCTGAGGAGATGAAGTTTGAAGCCTTGTATAATGAGGAGGTAAATTTTCTAGCCTACCAAAGCGGTGGCTACCGCTCAAATTAACCAAGGCAGTGTGGTAACCAAGGTTGGGCTAGAGATGAAGGCTGGAAGGACCGAGATCGTGAATGGAGGGACCATAATCCGAATAGGAAAGATGGGGAGAAAGATAGATATGTGCCTCCCCATGAGAGCCAGAAACCCAAGGATTCGGAGGGAAGTAGGTTTGAGGATATGCTCTCACATTTCCTCAACAAAGTTGAAGGTTCAGACAAAATGTTAAAAGGCATGAAAGAAGATGTATCTACCCTTAGCCAAACCGTCACCTCCCATTCAGTTTCAATCAAGTAGTTAGAAACCCAGATGGGTCATATCTCGTCTCACTTAAATCCGAGACATCAAGGGGGTTGCAGAGTGATAATATGGCTAACCCCAATAATGATGTTTGAAGGTGGACTTGCGTCGTGCCACGACGTTAATTAAGGCGCTGTTTGGGAGGCAACCCAAAACCCTTTATTGCTTTATGTTGTTTTGATAAAATAATGATGTATTAATTGTGCAGGAAGAACTGTGGGAAGAATTTGGAAAGAAAGAGATTAGCGAGGGAAATGTCAGTTGGTGAGTCGCCAATGTATTAGGCGACCCAACTCACACCGCCCTTTGATCCAACCTAGCTTGGGTTTAGGGTCTGTAAAACTCAGCGGTCCAAGAGAAATGATTGGCGAGTCGCCATTTAGCTCGGCGACCCCGTTTTGCATCGCCGTTTGGATCTCCACATGAAATGAGGGATTCTGTAAAACTAAGTGAGGAAGGTGATTGCTCGGCGTGACGCCAAATTGTTCGGCACTCATGACTAATGTCGCAAAGTGGACAAGAACTGAACGGTTTTTCAAGCCAAAGGTTTGAAAGTTTCAATTTCCTATGCTCTCCCTCATTTTCAAACTTTGCAAACTCGCACCTAATTTTATTCTCGATATCGCTGCATCTTTATTGTGTTTTGGTTATTAAATTGTACTTGGATCTGGATTGCGTTGCCGCCTAGCATCTCAGTAGCATCTTAATCAGCACCAAAGGTTGGTTCCCATGCCCTAAGCTTCTTGTATTTAAAGTTGTACTCAAATGAGATGGCATTACTTTGATGATGTGTGCTAGGCCTATCTGGTAGGATTAGAATATTTGTATGCCTGTTAAGTTCACAAAATTTTCCCGTACTAAGTTAAATAGTTAATTCCTGAAAGTTGCGCTTTAAATTGGATGAAAATCGTAGGTTGTGCATGATTATCATTGGGTTTAAGCCTAATTTAAGTTGTGCATGCCTTAGTTTTGTTTTTGAGGTTGCAGGGTTGGATTCAATAAGATGGGTTGAAATTAGGCACATAGGCCATTTGGCAAGTTAGGTCGAGCTCGCCAAACTATTCGGTGGTTCGCCTAACATCCCCATTTCGCCGTTATTTTAATGCCATATCTAATGCTAAGTTTAGTAACTTTTGGTGAGAAGCCTTTGATCGCCAAAAGCATTCGGTGACTCTCCGAAAGACTTCCTGTTCGCCCTTTGTATGCACCCTTGTATTCTCTATGCACTGCACTCGGCGAATCGCCGAAGTAGCTACGCGCTTCGCCAACTGGTTCAGCGAAGTGATTTTGAAATAGAACTGCCTTCCTTTTGTCTGAACACTTTCTAACTTTTTCTCGAAGCTTTGCAGAAATGGCTAAACCGAAAGTAGCTAGAAGACATATTCCACCCTGATAAACAAGAGCGAAAAAGTTTTGGAAAAATACAAAGGCAACAAATCCTGCCAAAATGGATAATGAGGACCAGAAGCCCAGTGCCAACAAGAGAACAAATCTCCGAGACCCCACTATTCCCTCATGGAGACGTGGATTCTTCACAACTATCTACTCCTTTCTGGCGGCTCATGGCTTGGATAATCTTAGTAAGTCAGATGCTGTTGAATCCTCTGAATAAGCTTCGGGGGCCATTAGCAAGTTCCATGCTGACATATCGGGCATTGATGCCTAGACAAATGGAATGACTGCTTAGCAGGGTAACACCCCTCAAAATGAAGTAGGATAAAGTAGAGCCTCACATGAGTTTTATGCATTAATAGCTTGTTAAAATAATGAAGAATAGCCTTTTTAGTCAGTTTTAGAGAGTTTGGAAGTCAAACGTCAAGGGACGACCAAGATGTTCGGAAACTATTCTTTTACGTGTTGGTGTGTTCTAGTATGTTGTTCATGTTTTTATGTGTTGTTTAGGGTCTAAAATCAGTGGAGGTGACCCTAGTGTCTTAATAAATGTTTTTAGGGTCAAAACGTTCGGGTACGATTCCCCGGGGCCACTTAGGAGGACCCCAACCCTTGGCCAAACAAGCTGCCAAGGCAGCTTGCAAAATGTGCATGGAGGGAGCATGTCCGCGTCGCGGACTAGCTCCACCAAGGACCAAAAGTTTAGTCCGCATCGCGGACGTGTCACGAACTCCTTTGTCTCGAAATTTAATTTTTAGAAACTTGCGGGAACACCCCCACGTCGCGGACTTGTTTCCCGACGAAATCTGCGAAAATAAAACTCAAGTTTGACTTGTTTAAAAATGTCCAACTAAGTGAGGGGTACTTTGGGTAATTATTATAAATGGTTATTCTACATATTTTAGGGTTAAAACCCCCAAGACCTAGACTTAGACCTCATTCTCCAAATTGAACCTTCCCTCTCAAATAAACTTTCTCTCTAGAACACCATGGAAGACATCTTTGAAGCTTCAAGCTAGGGGATGGGTTCCTACTGATTTCTCTTCAAATTTCTAAGGAAATTAATCACAAAGGTATGGGGATTTTATCTTTGATTCTCCTTTCAATCAAAGAGTCAAATCAAAGTGATTTCAATGTTTTTCAAAAACAC